>JBAMBR010001433.1:0-37764 GCA_037044475.1 Zaprionus obscuricornis
CACTTTATTGTCATCCGCGAGAGCTTTCGTTTTCTAGCTGTAAAGCTTTGCATGTCTAATGCTAGTTTATCATGCAACCTACAGACATCAGCGCATGCAATTTTTGTGAAAAACTTGCGAAAGCTTTTGCATATATATAGCTTTTGGTCTAGCGCTTAACTAATGCATCAATGTGCAAAGCAAAATGCGCTTTTGAGGCAAATGCATTTGAAAAAGCTGCAAGATATGTTTATAAAAATAATTGAATCATTTTTATTTTTCCATAAAATTAAATTAAATTTTGAAATTTTGAAAAAATAAATCAATAATTGCTAATTTATTTTTATAATTTTTTTTATAATTTAGAAAAATAAACGAATAATTTCTAATTTATTTTTATAAATATATTTAATTATTTTATTTTATTTTTTTCTAAGAATTATCTGAAATTTAATGAATATCTGCGATGAACAAAAAAAGTAACTTTTACATAAATATCTACAGAGACTAGAGTCTACTGACATATATTTATTATATTACATATTTTCTCTCTGTCTCTCTCTCTATCTCCTTACTAGAAGCTTTAACTTTCGCCCAACACTTTGTCAAGTTGTTGCTTTCTTTTCTTTGCTAATCTAGAGCTTCCCCGCTCAAATTTCCTTTGGTTTTCATTTATTTTTATACATACTTAACAGTGTATAGAATTACAAGGAATTACGTAGTATCTAAAAGTCGAAACTATATCATATTAAATGGTGTTCAACTTTGTTGCGTGTGTCGAATTTCGCTCGTTATTATTTTTTTGTTGTTGTGTGTATTGGCTTATATTTTGATTGCTTGGCCTTGACTTTTAGTAACCTCTGCTCTGCTCTGCTCTGCTCTGTCTGCTCATTCTAGTGTTATTAATGACATACGCTCTGAATTCGCGGAATTTGCTTTTTTGCTCTCAATTTCTAACGTCTCTCATCTACTGTGGCTTAGGTTTTTTTTCTTACTTTCATTTGTTGTACAATTGAATTGTTTTTTTTTTATTTTTTTTATTTTAGTTTTATTTGATAAGAGAGAAAGAGAGAGTGATACATAAGCATTTTATCCAGCCTCTACTAAAGCTTTAAGTTAAAGCTCTTTAATTATGATAAATGAATAAACATTTTCAGCATAAATAACAAACGTAGCTGTAGCTGTAACCGTTGCCATTGCCGTTGCCTACACACGCATCAAATTTGTTGTTGTCCCTAAAACTCCCTCAACACATTTTCTCTCTCATATTTCACTTCCTTTTCATTACAATAAAGCAAAAAGAAACAAAAAAAAAAAAAACGTTGCGCACGCAAAAACATTCACAAAAACAAAAAACAAGTAAAAGAAGAACGCAAAAACTCAAATTCGCAAGAGACAAACGTCTCCCTTCACCAATTCATCTCGTTCCAAAACGTTCCGACCACCCATCATTCCAAGCTCAATACACGCGCTGTTGTGCTAGGCCTAAACGTATAACTCACCGCCGTCTCCCACTCTTTGTTGCTCTTACGCTCACGCTCAGCATACACTCTTTCATCCTCTCGTCAACAATTTGCACTCACCCTTTTTTGTGCATGGCCGCCCGGCACTTTTTCTGTTAAAAATAACGAAACGAAACGGAAAGAAATGAAACACTAAACACTACGCCCAACTCCCCCTCAAAATTATTTTTTTTTTGTACCAGCAGAAAAATTTTTGTGTTTTCTTCGTCGTTAGTTGTGTTTGTGGCTCTCAGCTTGTCTTCTTTTCGCTATCTCTCTCTCACTCACTCGCTCACATATACTGAGTCGCTCTATCTGCTTACACGCTACTCTCTCACACTTATCCTTTATATATTTTTATTTATATCTATCACGGGCATGTCTCCCTTTCCAGTCATTTACTTGTTCAGACTTTTAGCAAAACATTTAACATTGGTTTTTTTTTGTTTTGTTTTCTCTTTATTTCTTAGGCTTTTATCGCTGTTTTACTTTTAATGTACATACTTTAATATTATTATTTTTATTTCTTTTACATTTTTGCACAACTTTTTTTTTTCTTTTTTATTTTTGGAACTTTTGCTTTTTGCTGCTGCGCCATCAGCTACAAAGGTAACTCAGCGCTGCCTATGTAGGTGTGCTTGTGTGTGTGTGTGTATGTATTGCTTATGCTGAACACATACACACATGTGGCACAGTGTTTATTAACCTTTCAGGCGTATTGCTATTTGTAAATTGTTTGTTTATGCGTTTCTCATTTGTGAATAATGCGTCTTTAGCTACCAAATACAAGAAAAACAAAAACGTCAATTCATTATGTGTACATATACACATACACATACTGTATGTAGCAGCTGCTGCTGTATGCGTGTAGCTCAATACTTCCTTCCGCATAATTTTGTTGCTTTTCCCTTTGAAAAGCAACTCAACTGTCGCAAAGAAAGGAAAGTACACGGCGTCTTAACAGTCGCAACAGTAGCAAAAGTAACAGCAACAACAACAACAATAACAACAGCAATAATAACAAAAGTAAAATTGCTGATTAAATATACACCTAATGCCATGACTATGTGTGGCTGTCTTTATGTATTTACAAAGCGCAAAGCAAGCAAAAATATATATTACACATGCATATACATACATATATATTATATACATGTATGTATGTCTGTGTATGCGTGAGCCTACCGAAGCCCGAAAAAAAAGGTGCCGACACGACGAATATTGCCGAAGCTATCAACAATCGTCGCTTTTTCGTCGGCATCAAATAAATAGGTGAACGACCGTCGATAATGTGCGACCTTCAAAATAATCTGGGCCAAGTGGAATATCATCATCCTTCTTGTTGTTGTTGTGGCTGTTGTTATTGTTGCTGTTGTTCTTATTGTTGTTGTTATTTTTGTAGCTGTTTCTTCTGTTATATATGTGAATGTACATTGTACATATATAACTTTTTTTTTATATATATATACATATGCCTCTGCCTATGTGTGTTTATATACGCAGTTTGTTCTGTTTCGTTTGTTTCGTTAAGCCTATGAGCCTTACTCTTACACTCTCACTCACTCTACACTTACTTGCTCTCTCTCTTTTACTTCACGCTCTTGCTTACATACATACGCTGGCAATGCTCACCATACATACACTTACAGAACTTTGCCTGTGCTCTGTTCTGCCTGTGTCTCACTCTCACTTTGTTTCTGTTAAGTTGGACCTGCCCCACCTAAGAAAACAGGAGCGCGCGCGTTTCTTTCGTTTCATTTCTTTCTATTTACTCTTTGTATGTAAAAATTCCCTTACACAAGTGACTTTCAATAAATTTTTATGTAAATATGTTTTATATGCTATATTTAGCATACACAGAGAGGGAAAGTGATCTATGTTTGCATTTTATATTTCTATCTGCATAAAATTTTATTGAAAATTTTTGTATTCAAATTTAATATTAATCGAAATTGCTTGGCATAACTTCAAAGTGCTTTTACTACTGCAATTTTATGTTTTTTTTTTTTTTTTTTTTTTTAGCAGTTTAAATATTTTCAATAATTTGCTTTTTCATATATATTAGCTCTTTAATCTTGCAAGAAAGTATTATACTACGTTGCCCATTTTGATGGCTAAATATCGCATGCTATTTGCATAGCTGAGCAGTAAAACTGGGCAGCAAAAACTGGGCTGAAAGCCTGCTTTGCTTTGTAAAGATATGTATATGTATCTGTGTGCGTGTGTGTGTTGTACAGTTTTTGTCCTTGTGCGATTAAATGAGTTCAATATACTGTGACATGTCGAAGGTTACACTGAAGCTACGTCAAAGACAAAGAGAGAGAGAGAGAGAAGGTGTAAGAACAATTTGAATTTTACTGATGGCAAATTAAGGCAATCCATGTGTGTGTGTGTGTGTGTATGGTAGATTCCCCAAGCTGTGGCAACTCTAGGGAATGCATTTAGTATATAGAAAGAGATATACTTGCAGCTTGACCCAAGGCAAATTAAATCAAATGCCTTTTGGCATAGCCAACATTAGACAAAGGCCACAAGAACAACAGCTGCTACTGTTGCTGCTGTTGTCTTAATGAAGCAGAAAACTAAACAAAAAAAAAAAAAATGTGAACGACCCAATTAACCTACAGTAAGCACACCCACAACACAACACAACACACAGCTCCACAGCCCACTGGCAATAGTGCAACCTACAGTTAGCATCAGTTAACTAAATAAATATATACTCAATGCTGTTGCTGCAACAAAAGTGGCAGTCGTCATCGGGTTGGAGGCTGACCCTGAACTCGTACAACGACACAGAAAACTGAAACTTGCCACAGCAACAGCAACAGCAGCAGCAACTTGTGTTAAATGCAATGCAAAAACTGTGAAAGTCAACAACATGCGGCGCGGTGAGCTGCAAGGCGGAGGAAGCTGCGCTGCGAACGGGCCAGTAGGGCAGACGACGACGACGATGACTATGGTTGCTTTTGTGGGCGGCACTTGGGGTCTGGTTTGAGCCTGTCTGACGTTGTTATACGTCTGTATATGTGTGTGTCTGTGTGTGTGTGTGTTAAGAGCTGCCTGCGCTACAGGAATATATATATATAAAAAGTTCAAATACGTTCGCTGACATTTTGCTGCAGCTCTCAATGTCGTCGCTATAGTCGCTTACAGGCTAGAGCTTGGCAACAATACATATACATAAACATAGATGTATAAGCACATATGTAGCTCAAGGATCCACAGACAAGCACACACACACACACACACACACATAGACATATTGTATAACAACATATAGTGAGATACAGTGACTAGAGTGCGCTTCATAGAGAAACAGATAGAGATTTTGCCTTTTGCTGTGGCTTCTTTTTTTGCGTCCTGTTCGTAGCAGCAGCAACAGCAACAGCAGCAACAGCAACAGCAGCAGCAGTAGTAGTAGTAGTAGCAGCAGCAACATTCTCGTTGTCGTTTGTCATTCCCTCGGCTATAGTTCGTTGTTCTTGCCTCGTCTCATGGCCTTGGACAATTTTTCTGTCATTGACATTTTTACAGTTCATTTAACTCTGGCTGAAAGAATAAAATTTACATTTACTATTGCTTATATTTCAAATATTTATTTGAAATATATTTAATATTAATATTTAATATATATTTTTATATAAATTACAACATTTTTTCTATTAAATTTATTTAATATTTTATTTGCAATTTTCAAATTTACGCGCCAAACAGTAAAAAGCTTTCTGTTAAGTCTTGGTCTTGGTCTTGCTATGTCAAACTTAACAGATTGCTGTAATGTTAACAACAGCAAGCCAGATATGCAAGCGTGCTGTTAAGTAAATGAATGAAATTTCTTTTTAAAAGTATAAATTTTAATTTATTATAAAAATGCAATTATAAAAGCATTTTCCCAGCAAATAGTTAACATAAAACAATAACAGCATGTAATATGTTAAACATAACTGCAGCTTAACATTGCCAATACGAGTATAACATTAGAAAGCTCTGTTAAGCGCTTAGAAGCATGTTAAGTCTAACATATACATTCGAGTATAACAGAATAGAACAGAGCGCGTGTATGAAACGATAGACAGCCCTGTGTGTAGTGTGTTTTGTGTTGTTGTTCCGGTGCTTGGCGCTCAAATACTTTTCGGCATTTTTAGCGAAAATACATGTGAAATTGTAATACAATTTTTAATGCAAAAATTTCTATTCAAAAAATAAAAATCAAATAAAATAGAAAAAAAAAAACTCTTGTGTCATAAATTAAACAAAGACTCAACGTAGATAGAGAGAGAGAGAGAGAGATAGACAGATCAAGCTTTGCTAGAAGTAAATTTGTTAGAGAGAGAGATAGAATAAAAGTGAAAATAATGTTTAAACTAATTGTTGCATTTACCAGATGAAAATGCATAAAGACTTGTGCAAAAATAAAACTCGTAAAAAACTTGTTGATGCCAAATAAAAAGTGCAAGTGCTATTAAAATTAATAAAAAAAAAATAATAATTATTAATATTTTTATTGCTATTTTGTGATATTAACAATTACAAAAAAAAAAGAAAAATTTATAAATTAATTAAAATATATAGCAAATATATATAAATACGGGTAACTGTAGAGACTACAAATATAAAATAATAAATAGAAAAAAAAATTGTTAGCTAGATTATTAAATTTTATAACAATATAGAAAAACTTTCAACTATTGGTGCCATAAAAAAAAATTGAATTTGTTGTTGTTGCTGATAATAAAAATTAATAAAAATTATTAGTCAAATATATAAAAAAAAAAAACAATTAGAACTTAAAGAACAAAAAAAAGAGCCTTAAAAAACAACAAACAAATTAAATTGTAGATCAATTGATTTTTAATAAAAAAAAAAATAAAATAAATAAAAATAAAAAAGAAAAAAACATTACAAGTTCTCAAGCGTACAAATAAATAAAAAGCAAAAGTAAAAGCAAAAGCAAAAGCAAAATCAAAATAATAGAAAGTCATAACATTAAGATGACAGTTGGCAGCCGAGAAGATTTGTTTGCTCAAGCCAAGCATATTGATGATACGGAACGTTTGATTGGACGTGTCTTAGCTGGTGAGTGCTGGCTGCAAATAAAAAAAAGGGAAAGGTGGGGGCGGGGGCGTGGCATGTGGTATGTCATGCCATGCAAAAAATCTAATTATTTGCATATGTTTTTTTTTATATTTTTTCTTTTCTTTTCTTATTTTTCATTATCACACAACAATTGCAAAACGTTATGTTGTTTGTCTATTAAAACAAATAAATAATTAATGAAATTAAACAAAACAACAGCAAAAAAAATGCGTAAATGAAATTAAAAATAAGTTTTGTTTTTTTTTTGTACGCCTGCGGTCATTGAACTCATTAACCTAAATTTTTGCTTTATTTTTTTTTTGTTATATTTCGCTGAAACATTGTTAGCCAAGGGGCGGAACATATGCTGCGTGGCGGGGCAGGGGGAAATGGGGTTGAAGGGGGGCAGACATGAACATATTTATACGCTGCAATGCACAGAGTTTGCTACTGTTTTGCTTAGCATACGCTGCGTATACGTAATATGTCAGCTAACGCTGACGTATACTTAATATATAAATTTACTTAATTCTTAATTAATATACAAATATTTGGCAAATAAAAAAAAAAGCATGAATATCAATAAAAATGCGTAGCAATCGCCTGAAATAGATGAACATAAAAAAAAAAAGCGAACGACAAAATCAGCAAAATCGGTAAATCGGCAAATCTAAATGCAGAGCCGAGCGACTCGCTGAAAACTAAACGCACGAAAGTGAGAGCAACAACTACACACGCAAACACACACACATACACTGCGACGACGACGACGATATCAACGTTTTATTTTTGTTGTTGTAAAATCTAGGCCATGGACTTGTGCGGTCGTTGAACTTGCCGTTGAACGACGTTGACTGCTAGAGCAACCACAGCATGTCGCACAGCATAGCATAGCGACAAGCACGCGGGAGGAAGGAAGTATACAAGGGATCAGACTATGCGCGAAAAGTATAAAAAAAATATATACACACACACACATTCATGGAAAAACAAAATTTCGCTTTCAATTGATAGCGATAGTGCTAGAGAGTAAGAGAGAGGCAGTAAGGGAGTGAGTGAGAGGGGGAGTCAGTGTGTGAGCGAGACAGTTGTAGCGCAACTAGTCATAAAGTGATTTATATGTCGCTTGTGTTTTTTTTTTTTAGTATAGGAAACCACAGAACCTTTCAAATATCACGCATACGTACAATGTGGCATAACGTGTGTTAATGCAGTTAGTGCAACTGGCAGTCAAATCTGACTGCTGTCTATCTGACTGTCAGTCAGTTAGTCGGTCAGTCAAACAGGCAGACTGGTTCTAGCACACACACACACATACACACATGCATACAAATTTTGCTTGTGGCTTGAAATATTTAGGGCATTTTTTCGATAGATTTTTTTTTTTTTTTTTTTTTTTTTTTGCGACATTCTTTTATAATGATGTATGCCTGCATGTGTATCTATATGCCGGTGTGTATATTTCTATGTCTTTATTTCATTTTTAAATAATTTCTGTATATTTCTGTCACTTTTACTAAACAATTTTCTTGCACTTTGAAGACTTTCGGATCATATATAGAGATACTGATATATATATAAATATTATATACAGTAAAAACTTCCTAGAGTAGACTGTCAGCAACAGGCAATAGTCAAGGGAAAATGTCTGCTCTTTAGAGTCGAAATTGTCTCGAGAGTCCAAACAACGTCATGAAAAAAATTAACTTCCTGGAATCCTGTCCGACTATTACAGTTATCCGCCAAGGAAATTTTTACTGTACTCCTATTATCCAATATTAAAGACTAATTTCATAATGCAATAGCAAGCTTATATGCATTTTTCTCAACAGCTTGTAACTTGTAGTAGCAGATATAGTAAAGTTTATATAGTACTATATATATTCTTGTACAGCATGAAAAATTTATTATAAATCTCTAACAAATTTTTCTAATTTATAAAGTTAGCTGTATAAAATTTGATATAAATACTACTTATGGCACTGAGCTATAGATAACTTAGAATAAAACAGATCTGACAACTATATCATAGAGTTGTCATAGTAAATATCCTTGGATTTTGGCATCTTTTGTATGAAAAACTTTTTTGTTTGTTAAGCTAAACGATTAAAACTTTACAAATTTGAGTTTAGTAATATCCAATATATGTCTGCTAAATTTGAGCTAAATCTAAAAATTATATCATATAGCTGCCATAGGATGGATCGTTGGAAAACTAAGTTTTTGTAGGAAAAACTTTTTTGTTTTCACAGCTAATCAATTAAAACTTTCTTAATTTGAATGTAGTCATGTCTAATATATGTGTGCTAAATATCAGACAAATCGTATGACTATATCATATAGCTGCCATAGAAAGGATCGTTGGAAAATTGATTTCTGGTATGATAAACTTTTTTGTTTTCCCAGTTAATCAATTGAAACTTTCAAAATATAGCTTGAGTAACCTGCAACATATGTATGCTAAATATCAGACAAATCGTATGACTATATCATAGAGCTGTCATAGGAAATATCCTTGGATTTTTAGATATTCGTATGAAAAACTTTTTTGTTTGTTAAACAAAATAATCAAAACTTTTAAAATTTCAGTTTAGTCACCTCCAACATATATCTGTTAAATATTAGACAAATCGTATGACTATATCATATAGCTGCCATAGGAAGGATCGTTGCCAAATTGATGTCTGGTATGAAAAACTTTTTTGTTTTCACAGCTAATCATTTGAAACTTTCCAAATATAGCTTGAGTAACCTCTAACATATAACTGCTAAATATCAGACAAATTGGATAACTATAACATAGAGCTGTCATAGGAAATATCCTTGGATTTTTGGATATTCGTATGAAAAACTTTTTTGTTTGTTAAGCTAAATAATCAAAACTTTTAAAATTTGAGTTTAGTCACCTCCAACATATAACTGTTAAATATCAGACAAATCGGATAACTATATCATAGAGTTGCCATAGTAAGGATCTTTGGAAAATAGAGTATTACTATGAAAAACTTTTTTACTTATTCAGCTAATCAATTGAAACTTTCGGTATATAAATTTAGTAATATTTAACACATTTCTGTCAAATTTGCTTTAGATCGAACAACTATATACTATAGCTGTCATAGGTAAAGTTTGTCTAAGCTTTCAAGGAAATAAAAAATCTTTGTCATAGCAAAAGATAACTTTTGTTTTTTTTTCCCCCTCTTGCTTTTTTCTATATTTTTAGTCAGTTTTGGAGTGAAATAATATAAGCATATTATAAGACTAACTAAATTACACTAGTTCGATAAGATAAGTATTTGCCAGAAGAAGAATAATTTTTTGAACATAACAAAAAAATTCTCCAAAAAAAAAATTAAAAAAACCTTCATGCAAGTGTTGATGATGATAGTAACAGTGCTATAAAGACACACACACATGTGTATATAAATATGTGTGTATGTGTGTTTGTGTGTTTGTTGAATGCGCAGTATCCCATTGCTACAATAAGCTTTGCTCAATGTTTTCGCTTTCACTTGTCGCTGCCTTTACTCTGTCCTGCCTGCAGCCCAATAGAAACGTGCGCCTCCCTTTGCCTTCATTTGACTTGCACTCGTTTTGCTCTCTCACTCTTCCTCTCTTTCTCTCTCTCTTGCTAGTTTGCCTACTATTATATAAAGCTCTCTCACACTGGCGCTCCCACTCTCACTCTATCTTTCTATTGAGGTTCTATGCGCCGTGGCTTTGGCCTTGGAATTGCTTTGAATAGCTGCCTCGTTCATTGACCTGAAACTCGCACTGTGTTTTTTTCGCGATGATATCTGCTTCTACGTATCTGTGTGCGTGTGTGTGTGTATATATGTGTTTGTGTTTCTCTGTTTGTGTTTATTTCTATTATCGCTATAGGCGATGTACGCAGCGATATGAATAACATGTTACGCACAGTCCGCACACGTCTCATGACCCAATAAAAAAACAAAATTTGCCTGCTGCGGCTTGCAGGGTGCAAAAAAAAATAACAACAAAATGGTCGAGTGCTATATATGGGCAGAGAGAGAGAGAGAGAGAGAGAGAGAGAGAGAGAGGGGAAGGACAAAATTTGCTATCAATTGAGGTAGCAGCCATAGATTTAACAGATATATAGACATATATATTTGTATATATTGTTATACAATAAATTGTTTTAATTGCTTTACGAATATTCCTATTTTGCATTATTATGCTGATTGTCTTATAAATATATAAACATTGCGCATACGACATGTATGATGAAATAAGAATTTGATATTAAATAATTTTGTTAAAAAATTATGAAAATTATTATTAATGCTTAAAAATATTAACTAGAAACATTAAAAAAATATATATGAAAATATTTTAAAATATATTAAAATATATTAAATTATTATTATAAAAATTTTAAAAAAATATATATATAAAAAAATAAATGATTTAAAATTAAAAAATTATATTTTAAAAAAATATATAAATTTTAATTAAAATATTTAATAAAATTATAAATTAATACATATATATTTAAATATATTATTTAAAATATATACAAAAATATATTTAAAATATATAAAAATATATTTATATTTAAATATATATAAAGTAATTTTAAATAATAATACTAATATTTTTTAAGTAATGCCAAAATATATATAAATAATATAAAAATTAAATAAATAAAATAATAAAATAAAATAAATAAAATAATGAAATAAAATTAAATATAAAATAATATATAAATAAATTATATAATATTACACAAATAAATAATAAAAAAAATGTATAAATAAATTAATAATAAAAAAAACGTATAACAAAATGTGTTAAAATTTCAAATAAAAGCAATTAAAAAAAAATAGTATGCTGAGAAATTTGCATTTATTGTTACATTTAATTTCTGATTATTAAAAAATGCCTAAAAATATTGAAAAATATATTTTTATTTTTATTAAAATTTCTAAGAGTTTTAAATAATATTTTAGAAAAATATAAGCTTGAAATTTTTTATTTATTTACAAGACTTCAAAATTGTAAATAAAAATATTTTATATTTTATAAATATTTTATTAGTATTTAAATTATATCTTCAAACATTTGAAAAATATATTTTTATTTTTATTAAAATTTCTAAGAATTTTAAATAATATTTTAGAAATATGTAAGCTTGAAATTTTGTATTTATTTACAAAACTTCAAACTTGTAAATAAAAATATTTTATATTTTATAAATATTTTATTAGTATTTAAATTATATCTTAAAATATTTGATTATAATTTACAATATTAATAAATTTCTTTATCATTATTTACTTTCAGGTGAGTTACACTTAAAAAAAAATATAAAAAAGAAAAAATGTCAACTACTCGTTATAGAATTGCAAGCTAGATACGTAAGTAAGCGATTTATTTCATATATGTGTATAGAAATTGTATTCATAAAGCTCAACACAAATGTGCAACGAATGTCATTAGAGGTTTTTCAACTCGTTGTTGCAGCTGTAACCTTGCAACAATAACAACAGCAACAACAATGAGAGCAAAAACTGAATCAAATGAAATTATAAAAATATAAAATATTCTCTACAATTATTAATGCACTCAAACAATATTTTCTGTTGTAAGTCCCCAAAATGTTTACAGCAAACCACGCCCCATCTTCCACTTTAACGACTGCGCCTTATTCCATGTCTATGTCAATGGGGTAAAGCTGCTTGCGGCCTACACAAATTTGCATTTAGCAAATTGAAAACAACAACAACAACAAATAAAATCAAATGTACTGTGAGAGTAGTACTAGAAGAAGAAGCAGAAGACGGCAGAAGGCAGAGAAGGCAGAGAACTGAATGCAACTAACATTCGTTTTTATGCACATTCATTTGATTCGTTCTATGCAATAAATAAAACTCAACATAATTTTTCTTAATGTCATTTTTTTTTATTGTTGTTGTTGTTGCTGCTGCTGCACACTGTGTCTCTAAGCAAACGGCAAAAATTGTGAGTTGAGTCGCAAGTTGAATGCACGCGCGCAGCATTGTAAAGCAATAGCCTCGATCTAAATTTACACACAGATACGCAACGACATACACACACACACATACACATACATAGAGAGAGACTAATACACTATTACTCTACATTCAAACTATGCAAGGCAACTGCAGCAAAGTTTTTATAGTTGCTGCTGCTGTTGCTGCTGTTGCTGTGTTTGTGTCTATGTTGAACTTGCACTCAATTTGTATGCGCTATACACAGACACAAAGAATACACTCACACACACACGCACAGCACACACTCATACAGTCATAGCGCTGCCTGCTAACAAAGCTTTTACTAAAAGCTTTTATTTCTCATGCCAAACACGTTCGCTTTGCGTAAAACGGAAATAAGAATTTTGCTTGAAATTTTGATTAAAATGTCTGGAAAAAAAAATAAACAAAATTGCTTATAAAGGATTATAATTTTTTTTTTTTTTATATAATATATAAAAATATTTATAAATTAATATTTACAATATTTAAATATTTTTCAAAATATAAAACAATATAGAAATAATATAAAAAAAATATAAAAATATATAAAAATTCATAAAAAAAATATAAAAAAAAATATAAAAACAACATAAAAACAATATAAAAATATAATAAAAATAATTATAAAAAATATATAAAAATATTAAATATTGAAAAAAGTTTACAAAAATAAATTTTGAAAATAATTTTATTATATATAAAATTCTTTATAAAGGATTATAATTTTTTTTATAATATATAAAAATATTTATAAATTAATATAATATTATACTTGTAATATAAAAATATTTAAAAAATTTTAAAAATATAAAACAATATAGAAATTATATAAAATTAATATAAAAATATAATATATATAAATATAAAAACATTTAAAAATAATAAAAATAATTTTCAATAATAATTTGAATAATTATAAATAATGCTAAAAAAAAATATAAGCTATAAATATGCAAAAATATAAATAGAATTATTAGAAAATATATAAAAAAAAATATATATATAAAATATATATAAAAAAGCAATGAAACGTTCGCTTGACGCCAAACGGAAATAAAAATATTGCCATAGAAATTTTCAGCAAAAACTGTTCGAAAAAAATTTCCTTTTTAAGGATTATAATTTTTTATAAGATTATTGAACTTTTTTTTTTTGCTTTTAATGTAATTGCAAAAATTTAATCAATTTTTTTTTTATTTAAATTTTTTATGCCATTGCCATGCCCATTGCCCATTGGCCATGCATTTTTTGTTGTTACTAAGAAATTTGTCGCTTAGTGAAAGGCGCTTAGCAGGCGCAAAGTGTGAGCGAGATGGCATGTGTATGTATGTCTGTGTGTGTGTGTGTGTGTGTGTCGCACACTGTAATAGAACTTTTAGAGGTTATTGCGAAGCGGGTCAATTCAGTTCATTCGCCTGCCTCAATCGAGCGCCATATTGTAATCTGCACGTGACCTCGTTGCAGTCAGGCCTATATGTTGCTGTTGCTGTCGTCGTAGTCGTAGTCGTTGTCGTTGTCGTTGCAATTGTTGTTGCCGTTGCTGTTGCTGTCGGCGCCGTCAAATGTATTTGCTTTGTATGTCTGTTGATACTTGCACTTGTAGTGTGTGTGTGTGTGTGCATCTGTGTGTATAAGTTTCTATTGCTCTATCACTTTGTGTGTTGCTGTTGCTGTTGCTGTATATTCGCTTTATGCACAATTTTTTTTTTTTTTTTTCTAGTCACAGAGCAAATTGAAGTCGACAAACGTTCATGAACTCAATTTGGTTTTTCCTTCAAAACGTCCAATGAATGTTTGTGTGTTTTATTTTATTTTTTTTTTGCATTTTTTCCTTTTTTTTTTTTGTGCAATGACGTCAAAGTGCAACTGTAAATTTCATGTGCTTTTTATGAGCTTTTAACTAACAAGTCTTGTTAGTTTACATTATAGTAATTATAGATATATACTATATATAATATATATGTTCATGAAACAGCATTATATTATAACTTTATGTTGTATCATTGCAATTTACATTGTGCTTTCGACAGCAATGCAGCTCATGTTGCATTGTCATTGACTATTTCATAGAGCATTGAGCATGCACAGAAATTGTTGCCTACTTTTTAGCTGATATTTTATATAATCTTTGGCTAACAGATGGCGCTGCTGATAAACACAAATGCACACAGTGAGCATTTAAATTTAATTAATGCTATTAACAAAATTCGCAAAAAAAAATAACGGCAAAATTTATATTTATTAATTTATTATTATTTATTACTATTCATTTTAATCAGCTAGGCATAAATCTGTTATGCATATGTAGGCAACGCCATCTAGCAGCTACTGGTTGCAAAACATTTGTTGGCAGCTAGTTAGCGTAGACAACAACCAAAAGCTTTTGTGTCTTTGCTTTTGCATGGAATGGCTTGAAAACTCATGCAAAATTTTGTTTCAATTAGAAACAATTCAAAAAAAAATATAAAAAAAAATTAAAAAATAATTTAAAAAACAATATTTGAAAGACTAAAATTATTTAATTAAAGTAATAAATAATTATGAATTAAATGAAGTATTTCATTTAAAAAATATTATGCACAATTTCTAATATGCAGCCTAAAACTATGCAGCATTTTCTTGGCTTAACAGTTTGCTAAATTCTAACTTAAAAAATTTGCAACTTTTAGTTAGTTGACTTAAGCAGCTAAAAACTAACTTAAGCTTAGCATAACTAACTTTTGCTGTCTGTAAAAATTCAACAACTTTTCACTGCTAGCAACAATAAAAAAAATCAAAAAATTTTACTGCGCCATAGCTTTGAGCCCTTCTTTGTCATGCAGCATGTTGTGACTTCCCACACCCGCTCTATATAATCTGAAATTTAAATTCAACTTAGATTTCGATTAAAATAATTAAAAAAAAAAGAACAAGCACAAAAAGAAGAAGAAGAATAAAAAAAAATGAGACAAGTTTATGCGCATCTTAAATTTCGTTAGCCCTTCACGTAACTTCACGATAATCCAAATTCTTTCTCTCTCTTGCACTGCTTAACAATTCGAGCGCTCTCTCTCTCTCTCTTTCTGCACAGTTGCTCAGCCTTCCTCCCTTATGTTCATTCGCATTTTGGTAGATTTTCTCCTCTGACTGCTTTCAAGGTTGTTCGGACATTGACATTTTCATTATTATTTTTTTTTTCTTTTTTTTTTGGGCAAAGAAAGACAGCAGAAAAAAAAAGTTTGCTGTATTTGTTGGTTTGCTGTTTTTTTTTTTGTTCTTCTTTCATTTTGTTTTCTTTCTTTTTTTTTTGGTGCGTATGTGTGCGTTTCTTCGTCTTCGTTCTTTGATTCTTTTTTTTTCTTTATATTTTTTTGGTATTGTTTTTTTCATACGCTGTATATTTTTATGCGTGCGACTGCTTTTGTTTTTTTTAAGCTTTTTAAAAAAATTGAAAAATTATTTGAAATTTTGAAGAAAAATATTTATTTTATTTATTTTTTTTTTGTAATTTTTTTTAATATATTTTTCTTACGCTAGCAGCGTATCTGTTAGTCGTTCACTTGACGCACTTTTTTTTTGCTTGTTTCCTTTTTATAATGAAGGCCCGCATAAAATTTGAAGCAAAAAAAAATAAAATAAAATAAAATAAAATATGTGAAGCAACATTTGGTGATCGAAGCATTGTATCTTTCATTTCATTTCATTTCTCTTTCTTTTTGCGTTTGTATTACTCAAAATGGCGACGAACGTGCCGTGTGCCACGTAAACACAGGCCGACCTCCTCCCCCAAAATAATAATCAACGTCTTTTAAAACTGAAAATCAAATAATCAAAAATTTCTAACACGTTCTCAAACAGTCAACGGGCAGCCCTTGGCTTTGACTATTCTATGACTATTGTTTCTTCTTCCTATAATAAATATATAGCTACATATAGCTGTAGCTACATATGTATCTGTATCTGTAACTATTACGTAGTTGAAGTTCAAGTTCATTTTAAGCATTTGAAATGCTCGCGCTACATTGTTGCATATCATTTAATGTTCTATTGCTGCTGCTTGTTTTTTTTTGCAGCTCAGTGTAATTGACACTTGCGTATGCGCAACACGACAGCAAACACACAAACATACACACAAAGAAAAATGCCCCGAAAAATTCTAAGCCTAAAGTCTAGGCCAGAGTTGAAATTGTTAGCTGGGCGGCAACACGTTTTGCTAGCCAAAGTCAAAGCCATGACTTGGCCAAAAGTTGCTTGAACTTGTCGAAAAGTGCTGCCACAGCACAACAATTAATTTCTCACTTTTCGCTGACTTGCATGACTTGCAATATACCCGGTAAATCTATGAGCAACAGTTAAAGTTCTTACCACAAGCTATATGCCCCTTAAAGAAAATTAAATGCCGGATATTTATAGAACATAAATTGTCAGACAATAGAGACAAAAGTTCTCGCACGCATTGAGTGGCACGTTTTAATAGGCTTTTGCCTTTTGCTTTTTGCCTTTTGCTTTTGGCCTATTAGAACTTTAACTTTAATTTTAATTTTAAACTTTGTAGTTTTTTGTCAATGACATCAGCATAGTGATAGGCGGCAAAGCATTGACTGAGCTGAGCCTCTACACAGCAATTTAATTTTTTTAATAACATTAATCATGCGTCTTTAGCAACAACAACAACAAAACAATCCACAAAAAAAAACTGACATCATTATTAGCATAATCACAAGTTTTTTTTTTTTTAAGCAACATTAAAAAAATTTTTTTTTTTATAAATTACAAATATAAAATGTAATCACATTTATATATAATTTATAATTTTTTTTTACATTTTCTTTATTAAAAAATGAAAAAAAAATAAATAAAAATTGCTTAAAATAATTCCATGAATTTCACTGCTGCTGCTGCTGCTGCTGCTTTTTCTACTTAATTCAATTGAAAATTTCAAGTCTTTTTTTATTTTACTCTCGAAATTTCTTTCTGTTTATTATGACTATGCACTTCAACAGCAACAACAAGAACAACAACAAACACTGATAAAAATCATAAAAAAAAACAAACAAAAAAAATAAACAAATAATGAAAATGCCTCAAAATGTGCCCAAAAAAAGAAAACGCATTGCTGCTGCTCAAAAATCTTGCTCTCTCTTTCTCTCCTGCCTAGTAACCCATTTTATTAACCAAAAAAAAAAACCAAGAAGACAGCAGACTGCGCTGTCGGTTAAAGCCAAAAAGCAGGCCATGGCCATGACCATGGCAATGAGTTACATAAGATCAGAAGCAAAACAAACGAATGAAAGAAAAGAAAGAAAGAAAGCAGCACATAAACACACACACACACACACACACAAACAGAGGGAGAAAGCAATGCACAAAAGAAAGTAGTAATAAGAAGCGGCTATGAGAGAGTGAGAGAGAGAGAGAGAGAACGAGACAGTAGAAAGATAAACAAGCGCGAGCATAACAGCCGGAAGAAATTGTGTGCAAAGACTTTTGATTTCAGAATCAAAAAGAATTTCGGTTGAGCATTTCTTTTTTTTTTTGGGGGGGGCCGGGAGAAAAAAAATGTAGAAAGTAAACAGAAGAAAAGAAAGAAGAAAAAAACATGGAATATGTAAAGAATTTTAAGTATAGAAAATAATAGAAATATAGAAAAGCAAAGCTATGATACAATATTTATAAAAAACAAATAAATAAAAGAATTGTTTGGAAAATAAATATAAATAAATTTAAATTAAATTAAATTTAATATGTTAATAAAAATAATAATAATAATAAAAATTAAAAAAGAAATTATTAATATATTATTATTAAAATAATAAAAAATTGTATAAAAATATATTAAAAAAAAATTGAAAAAAAAATCGGAAAATTATAAAAATATTTTTATAAAATAATTCAAATATTTTTTGGCGTTAAAAAAAAATTGAGAAATTTAGAATTAAATATTATTAAAATATTGCGAAAAAAATGAGAACTAAAATTTATAATAAATAAATAATAAATAAAATATAATAAAATAAAATGTAATAAAATAAATTATAAAAAAAATATAAAATTATAATAAAACGTAATAAAATAATATATAAAATAATATTTAAATAATATAAAAATATATAAAATATAAATAATAAAATATAAAATAATAAAAAAAAATTTATAAAATATAAAATAATAAAAAAATTTTTAAAAATATATAAAATAATAATAAAACGTAAAAAACTAAAATATAAAATATATAAGTAATAATAAAATATAAATAAAATTAAATATAAAAAATAAAATTTACATAATAAAATATAAAATAATAATAAAATAAAATAATAATAAAATAAAATAATAGAAAATAATAATAAAATAAAACATAAAATAATAAAAAATTATAAATAATAAAATATAAAATAATTATAAAATATAAAATAATAATAATAAAATATAAATATTACAGATTAAAAAAAAAATTCAATTTACAATTTGAAATTATTAAAGTTATTAAAATATTATTTTAATAATATTATAAATTTAATTTTAAATTTAAAAAAAAAAACTATTATTTCTATGAATTAGTTAATAATAATTGAATAATTAGTTCAACTGCGAAAAAATTTTCGCTTTTCATTAAAAGTCGCCGAGCAAGTTTCTGTTTTTTTTTTTTGTTTTTTTTTCACGTCGCATATGAAAAATGTGTGTAATCTTAAGATAAGCTCATTCGCACGTTCTAATCAATAAACATACACAAACACAAACACACACACACACATATATATATATATGTATAGTTACTGATATGATACATAAGGCTTTATCTATACATCGTTGACCTTCACTACGTGCTTTGACCCAACATTTTTAGTGGTTTTTAGTTTATTTTATTATTTTATTTTTTTTTTTTTGGCGATTGTTTTGATTAGAAAAAATTTTTTTTTTTTTATTTGTTGGCTCATACTTTGATTATTTTAGATGTTTGAACAAGTTTTTCAAGCGTTTAATTTTATTTTTTATGTATTTGTTGTTGTTGTTCTTGTTGATTAATGAAAGGCAAACATATAAAGGGGAACAGAAATGTAAAACCGGTTTTTGCATCGACATAAGATCATCAAATTCTAAAAACAGAAAGAAAAAAAAAATAAGAATAAGAATAATACTTCATACTACGCATACTCGTATATTCTCTGGGCCAGAAGGAAAAACTAATAGCTAAAAATAAAAAATGTTAAACTTGGCTTGAAACTGTAGCTTAAATATGTATAAAAAAAAATTTATATATATATATATAAACTATTTGTGGCAGTGTTTCAGCAGCTACAATTTTTAGAATACTTTATGTAAATGAATTTTTGTATATTTGTATTTTTATATATTTGTATTTTTGTTGCTGCTTTAAAAGAGAAACAAAAGTCAGCTTAGTGTACATTTTGAATTCGTTCTAGTTTCAATACTAAATTTATGAAAGGGGAAAGGCATAGGGAGAAGTAAAAGAAAGAAGAAGAAGATGTGGTGGAGTTGAGAGAGGCAGGAAGAGTGAGTTAGAATGCTAGGCTCAAGAAGTAAAGAGAGAGAGAGAGAGTTAGAGCTAGAACTAGGAAGAGTAAGGCAGTGAAACAGTGGAAAAGAAACAGAACGGCAAGGGGAAGGGGATAAAACGAGAGAGAGAGCGGGAGTTAGAGTGACTGTGTGAGTGGAGCAGTGTGCTGCTTGTAGTCATCGTTTCTATTTCTTTACATTGTTTATCTAACAATTGTATCTCGCCCTCTCGCTCGCTCGCACTCGCACTTGCTTGCACTCGCTCTTGCTCGCTCGCTTGCTTGCGCTTGCTTGTGCTCTTATTATGCCGCGGTTCGCTGCGTATACCTTCAGCAGTGTTCACATTGTCGTTGTTCTTGTTGTTGTTTGTTCCCATTGTGCGTGTGCGTAGCAAGTTTACTGACCTTGAACTTCGAAAATATAATTGTTGTTGTTCTTGCTATTGTTGTTGCTGTGTGTACCCGAAAAAAAAAAAATGCTGCTACCAACATAAATTTCAAATTGAAGAAACACGCATTTATAATATATGCCTGTATATATATATATGTGTGTGTGTGTACCTAAATACACATTTATTTATATACAGTGTGACTGTCAGACACAGAAACAGCCATACATACATACATATGTTATATATGGGTCCCAACCCCCTCTGACCATGATCTCAGTGCGTTGCTGTTTTCTGCCTTCTAATTGTTATTTTAGTTGAAATTCTGACACATACACACAAACACACACACATACACACACATATATATAAATATATCTATATATATTTATATCTAACTAGACATTTACCATGTCTTTATTTACATAGACGCTACAAATTTAGCTCCCACTGTGCAACGCTACGCAAGAAGTTCAATGTGTAATTTTGATAGACATTATGTTTGTAACCTTCGATATTTGTCGCATAGATAAAGAAAGTAAAGTTAATGCTATACTATAATAAAGACTCTATAATAATAATTATCAAATATTATTTTTCTATATATATTTCAACTTGTTTGACATGCGATTCACGTGCGTTAAACATTGATAAGATAAAGCCAAAAAAAAAAGTATATGAACTCTAACAAGGCTTAAAAATATATATACCTATATATATACAACGGATCATGGCATTATTATTTATTATAATATTATTTTTTATTGAGTTTCAAAAATTTTTAAATTGATTTTTTATTAGTTTACGTTTTTGAAGATAGAAAAAAAAAACACAGGTAAAACATAAACTAGCGCTAAGAAAACAATAGAAACTTGAAAAATTTTTATATTTATTTATAAGATCAGACATCTCTCGCTTCGTCTCTCTCTCTCTCTCTGTTCTATAAAGCAAAAAACCTGCCTACAAAATGACAGAGAAACACATTTAAAGCAGCATTATAATCTAATGTGGCAGCTTTAATCGTAACTCTTGAAATTCTATATTATTTTTCAGTTTTTTGGCAGTTCTATATATATTCCTGTTCAATTACGATAGACAAGCTTAAATATTATGAACAGCTACTGCGTATTACTTCAAGCTGTGCATATAAATCATAAACACTCGAATCGCACTACTATATCTTATAGCTGCCATAGGAATAATCAGTCTAAAATTAAATTTTTGTATATAGAACTTTTATGTTTGTTAAATTAAAGAGCTGAAATTTACTGTATTTAAGTTGATTTATGAAAAACAAATAACGGCCAAGTTTCAGACAAATCTTACAACTATAACATATAGCTGCCATAGGAAGGATCGCTGAAAAATGAAAATTTAATATAAAATCTCGTTTGTGTCATAAGCTAAAACCTTTGAAACTTATAGAAATCAAAATTTACTTATGAAAAACAAATATCGGCTAAATTTTAGACATATCCTACAACTATAGCTACCTTAGGAATAATCAGTCTAAAATTCAGTTTTTGTATGTAAAACTTTTTTGTTTATTACATTTAAGAGCTGAAATTTATCAAATTGAAGTGTAGTTCGAAAAAACAAATATTGGACAAGTTTCAGACATATCCTACAACTATAACATATAGCTGTCATAGAAAGGATCGCTGGAAAATGGAAATTTAATACAAAATCTCGTTTGTTTCTTGAGCTAAACCTTTGAAATTTACAGAATTTAAGTTTAATACTGAAAGACAAATATCGGCCAAGTTTCAGACATATCTTACAACTAAAACATATAGCTGCTATAGGAAAATTTACTTGGAAATAAAATTTTTATATGAAAGACTACGAAAACTTCAACTTATCGCAGATCATTTTGCTGTGTTATTCTATAAAAAGTAAACGGGTATAATTTCTATAGACTGAACTTAGCTCTTAAACTATTTATAATATAGTTTTAATGAAGTTTCAAGTTCCACAAATTGTTACTTCATCATATAACTATTATACTATATAGAATATTATATATATATGTATATAAAAATGTTTTTTTTTTATATTTATTTGTTGAATTTCATTTTATATTTTTTTCGCTGCCATTTGTCAGAAATTCCGAAAGTGCGTAATAAAAAAAAAACAAAAACCAAAAACAAAAATAAAATAAAAGAAAAAGTCTTGCTAAAAAAAAACACTATTGGCCAACAGGCAAATGGCTAAAAGGGAATTGTAGAATAAACAGTACAGCAAAAAAAAAAAAAAAAAAAGCAGCATGAGGCATGTTGAGGGGCAACACCAAAAGTCAAAGTCGACGCCACGAATCTAGGTTATTACGCCGAAAATAATTAAAAACTACAATAACGAAGCCAAAGGCGTGACAAGAGGCGTGAGGCGAGGCGTATGGGGAAACTATGAAAAAGCCAAAACGAATATAGTATAGCTGCTGCTCTTCCCGGTAACAACAATATGGCCAACAAAGCTGAGAACTTGCCTTTCAACTCAGCTCTGAACTAATGTTGACTTTACGATTCAACTTTTCTCTCTCTCACTCACTCTTTCTCCACACCTGCTTTGTAAGTCTCTCTCTCTCTCTCTCTGTCTCTCTCTCTGTCTCTCTCTCTTTCTCTCTCCCGCTTTGTTAACAACTTTTTGGCCATTATATGCTACTAAATTATGCGCAGAGTTATTCATACGTTCAACGCGTGTTTCAAGTTCATTGCCAAAAAAAAAATACAAAAAAAAAAAAATAATAAAAAAAAAATAAATAAAAAATTTCATTGTTAAAGTTTGAATTAGTAAATACCCTGGAAATAAGTTAGTTAGCCAAATAAAGCTAAATAAATACAAGCTAAAAAAATAAAGTTGAATAAATTTATAGGCATAATATAACATTGAGCTACTAAGAGCATTGATCGCTCTAAGATCATTTCATATAATTCTCCAAAAAAAATATAATAAATTTTCTTGAGCAAATTTCTGTGAACTTTTGGGGAAAGAGAAATACAGATTTTAGTCAATGTTATAGTTATACATATAGGGAACCTCATCCCTACAGTTATATTGCAACTGATCTTGATATTTCACTATTCGCTGCATAATTGTGCAATATTTTTTATAAGGAAATCTCTTTGCGAGCAGGGATATATAAGTTGTACTTCCTGTGCTGCTTATAATTCTAAGGATCTGCACTGATTCATTGCAGCTGATTCTATTTTTTACACTTAATATTGATATTCCGCTATTTTCAGCATAAAACTTTAAAAATTTTGCTAAAAAAAAATATTTATAAACTCTTGGAGGAAAGAGAAATGCAAGTTTTAGTCCCTGTTATAGTCATAGTTCTTGGAATCTGCATTGATTTATTGCAGCTGATCCTATTTTTCAGACTTTATATTGATATTCCCCATAAAATGTTGAAAATTTTGCTATAAAAATTAACTGTCAACTCTTGGAGGAAAGATAAATAAAGCAAGTTTTAGTCCCTGTTATAGTCATTGCTCTAGAGATCTGCACTCATTCATTGCAGCTAATCTTATTTTCACTTGGAGGAATAAGAAATACAAGTTGTAGTCCCTAAAGTCCCAAAGCTCTAGAGATCTGCACTATTCTATGACAACTGATCTTGTTAACTGACTTAATATCTTGCTATTTTCTACATAAACCTATCAAAATTTTAGTCTAGAAATCTTCTTGTGGCAGGCAAAAACTTATTTTAGATAATTTTATGTCTAGGTTCTAATGATCTACACTCATGCATCTATTGCTGCTGATCTTGATATTTTACTACTCTCTGCATTAGCATTTAAAATTTTGTCTATAGAAAACTCTTAGAATTATTGAGAAAAAATAAATTATTAAATCTTAGTCAATGTTATAATTATAGTTCTCACTGCACTGATCTGCATTTATTGATCTTTAGCAGAAGCTCAACTGCTCTACAACTGTTGACTAGCAATGCTTTAACCTGTTTACTTGCATTTACTATTTCTCGCATTTTATTTATATGCGTAATTTTTTTTATTTTTTTTTATTTTCTTGCATTGATCTACATAAAACTGATCTGCATTTGTTGCAGCAACAGCCACACGGTATTTCAAGTCACAGCAAAAAAAAAAACATTTACATGCAAAAGATACAAGTGTTGGTAGTTTGCCCATCTCTCTCTCTCTCTCTCTCTCTCCCCTCGTGCAATGCCTTTCACATATAATGCGATGCCTCCAACTGTCTCTTTAAAATGCAGCCTCGTCGCGATCATTGCACTTTGCGTCTCATTGTCTCTACATGTTGCAAATTTTTTTATTTCAATTTTTTTTTTTGCTGTTGCTGTTGAAACAAGTTTTACATTCAAGTCTCTGTTGGCATTCTCTCTCTCACTCTCTCCCATTCCTTCTCCCTTGCGCCATTACGAGCTGTATGAGCCGAGCAATGCCGAAGCAGCAGCAAGCAAAGCGAACTGCATTAATCGTCTGCAGCGTCTGTTGCAAGTTGCAGTGCGGCGGCAATCGGTTATACTCCGGTCGGTCAATGGTTCTCTGGTTCATTGCCATCGTGCTGGAGGTAACTAACCCAGCAACGACGAGTCAAACAGCACAGCAGCAGCGGGAGCAGCAGCAGCCAGTCAGCGGAATCAGAGGAAATGCCACAGCAATATAATCGAGTAATCGACAACAACATTTGCAGCGTCATTGTCGGCTGAGTTGTTGCTGCTGTTGTTGCTGCTGATGATGATCTTGCTGCTTGCTGCTGCTGCTTGTTGCTTGTGAAGCAAGGACGTTGTTGTTATGTTGTTGATATTGACTCTCTGTCGCTGTGTCTGTCTCTGTGTTTGTCTTGTAGTTTTTTTCTTTTTTTTTTCATTTTGCCGTTTGTTGCCATTGCTCTTGTTGTTGTTGTTGTTGCCGTTGCTGTGCCATTCACTCGCTAGCAAAAGATAGAAATGAAATTGCGCTTCTCTTCAAGCTGTTGTTGTTGTTGTTAATGTTCATTTGGCCGTTTGGTTCGTTGACTTACAAATGATTTCGCCCAGTCGACAAACAATCTCTTGTGCGATCGATGAGAAAGAAAAAAAAAAAAAAGTAATAATGTTGCTGCAGAACATTTACAACAATTTTTTTTTATGACTAAAAATTCTATAAATATTTTCTAGTAATAATAAATACACAAAAAAAAATAAATAATAAATAAAATATTTAAATAAAAATATTTATTTAATTCCACTTGAAACTCTGCAATGAATATTGAGCGCTGCTCTTAGTATATGTATGTATGCGTGTTCCTTCTCACAAATTCCCCACAAAAGGCATCATGACTCAATGAACGATACGAACGTACGCGATTCATCAGGCAAATGCACTCAATATTTATGACAGGTATTTCGTCAGCTTTTCATCACAAACATGAAGTGCGCCAAAAAGAGATAGCAGCAGCAGCAGCAGGAGCAGAGGCTGACAGAAAGGGAGAGAGAGAGTGAGTGAATGAGTCTGTTTGATAAATCAGAGCAAATATTTCAACTGTAACACTCAAACACAGGCAATATTGAAGTTCTGTCTGCTGCTGCTGCTGCTGCTGTGCTCTTATATTCATTTGTTCTGCTTTGCGTCACGATTGTATAATCGTGCCATACAAGCATACATATTCATATATATGTATGTATATGTGTTTATGTGTATTTATGTATATATGCATTCGTCAGCATTTCACACACTCTCTTTATGGCAAATCAACAGAGCCAGCATTGAAAAAAAAAACACACACATAAAACAAAAAACAAAATAAACAATCACTGAAAAATGAAATTTCACAAACAACAAAAAAAAATAAATAAACAGCAGCAGAAGAAGAAGAGAAACAACCAGAAGAGGAGACTGAGACTGTGTGTTGTTGAGGCAATTGACCGCTTGGCAAAAATACAAATACAAATCCTGATGACATTCACCCCGTTACGAGCAGTGCATAAGCAACAACAACAAAAACAACAGCAATTGCAGCTCGCGCAAAAAAAAAAGTGCAAGAGTGAACGAGCAAGAGATTTGTTTCAGAAGAGTTCGGCACAGTGGGTGAAGACGCTGCCAAGAAAGAAAGCTGACAGAATGAGACAGCAAGACTGTGTGAGTGTGCAATGCAAGCAAAAGAGTGCATAAAACGTTTGCACAGTGACGTAGCAGCGCCAAGGGATTGCTTTTACTCAATGAGCGTAGCTTTGAAAATATTGAAGAACTTTTTAATAGCTGTATGTAATATTATTAATAGTAACTAAATATAAATATAAATAATTAAATATAAATGTTTATACATGCTGCTACTCTGCATATTAAACATAAGCGGACGCCACTGCATGCACATCTTGTATGCTTACGCACTCTCACTGCTCTCTCCTTCTCTTTGCTGCTGCTGCTGCTGCTGTGCTCTCTCTGCAGCGTCACTCTGTCAGTCTGCAATTTTTTTTCGTGCCGTTTTTCGTCACTTTTTCGTTTTTGTTGTTGTTGTTAATAAACTTGAAAATGCGTTTATTTAAACGCTTTCCGTAATGTTTGAAGAACTTTTTTTTTTTTTGTTGTTGAACTTGATGCGTCGCGACGATCGCGTTTATTTGCAGTTGTTGCTGTTGTTGTTTTTATTATTGACGTTAATAATGACGCAGCTGAAGGAAGCGATTCAACAGTGGTTAATAATTAAAAGTCTGCTGCTGCTGCTGCGCAGTGCCTTGACTTGTCATTACTCTCTCTGTGTGTGTGTGTGTGTTTATGTGTGTCTGCTGATAACTGGCCTGATTCAGTATTTGCAGCTTTTGGACCACACGCGCCTTTAATTGGCTTTTCTCGCTGTTTCGACATGTAAAAAAAGAAAGAAGAAATGTCTGCGGCAATAAAAGATCAATGATAATTTTGATAAGCTTTAAGTTTAACTTATGTTTTTTTTTTCTAAAAAAAGTTATAAATACTTTTTTTGCTTTGTATTGTTAAATTTCTAAGAATCTACAAACAGATTATTTTCGTTTCTTGACTTCTTTTTGGCTTGAACTAAATACCGTTAATTGACAGTGCTTAAGATATATATATATATATTTTTTTTGCCAAATCTTTTTTGGCCAGAAATGTTTTGATTTGCCGAAAAACAACAATAACCGCAAATGAGCATGAAAAAAGAAAAAAAAAACAAAAAATTTCATATGGCAAAAAGTAGCAAAAAAAATAAGAAAGACAAGACAAGACAAGATTACATAAGCCGCAACTCATGTAGCTCTTTAACTCTTCTATGACACAAGAATGAAATGATCAAAAAACAAAAAAAAAAACAAAAAAAAAACAAGAAGTAAAAAAAAAAAGTAGAAAGTCATTAAATAAGCAAAACGTCGCAGAAAAACAACCTAAAAACCGAAATACAGACAGAAAAAAAAAAACTAGAAAAAAAAGAAAAAGCATAAAGAAAAGAAAAGAAGACAAAAAAACAAAAGTTGTAAACAAATATGAGCGTAAAAAGGAAAATGAAAATCAAGCCGTTAAAGTATTACAAACATACAAAGTAAAGAGAGAGAGAGAGAGAGAGAGAGGGAGAGATAGAGAGAGAAAGATAGAGAGAGTAAGAAGCAGAGGCAGAGGAATAGATTGTAGAATTGATGGATACCAAAACGTCAAAACGTCCGACAATTCCCCGCATAGAAGTTCGACTGCCCGACTGCCTGACTGTCGGGTGTTTTTTTTTTCGGTTTTTTTGGGGGAATCGTTGTAAAGATTCTCTTAATGTTGTTTTCAACTTGTTGTTGTGTTCACTGCCAGTGAACTTGTCCCAAATAAACAAAATTCCACTGGACAAAGTCAGTTAGATAATGCTCACACTCACACTCACACTCACAGTGTTGTTTTTGTATTTCTCGATTCTTCTTTCTTTTCTTTCACTGTTTTTCAAGCTTTGCTTCTTTTTTTTTTTACTACTGCTGCCGGACCGCCATTTTCTTTGGGGATTCTTTTTTTTTTGTTTTAGCTTCTATTACGTTGAATTTTTTTATGTGGTTATGTATGTATGGGTGTATATGTGTGTGTCTGTGTGTGTGTATGGTTGTGTATGTGTGTGTATATATATATGTATATTTTTTTATACATACCGGCATAAATTTTGTATTTTTTTTTTGCAATTTTTTTGTTGTATATTTTTATTTTTTTTTATTTTATTTTTTTTTTATTGTTTTTTTTTTTTGTTTATATGCTTTGAAAGGTGTTTGAGCTACGGTTTATTTTTTTTATATATATTTTTTTTTGCAATTTGGTTTTTTCGCAGAATTTAAAGTGTCAGCAGTTTCGGAAGCTTGAGCTTGAAGCTTGAGGCTTGACTCATGCTTTTGGGGAATACAAAATTCAAGGGAATGTATTACATATATATATATATATACATATATATGCATTGTGCTATATACATTTGTATATAATGCGGTCACCCTAAAAAAAAAAACCGCTCAGCTGCAAATGTATAATATAATTAACCCTTGAGCAAACGCCGCTTTAACCCTTTAAAATCACTTTCCTTTTTTTTTAAATTTTTACAGATTTTTTGCATTGTTTTTCATCAACTTTAAATACAAGTTGTTGCTGTCCATGTTGTTGTCGTCCATGTTGCTGTTGTCCCTGTTGCTGTTGTCCCTGTTGTTGTTGTTGCTGTTGTTATTCAACTTTCACTGCCACCCACGGCATTTGCATGACCTCCAAAAATATATCGGGGAACGACTTGTACAAAGACAAAGACTCTCCCCCTCCCCCCCAAAAAAAAATCAGCTGAACATATTTATTTTTCGGACTTTTTTTTGTTGGCTTTCCAGTCGTTGCACTCGCGCTCTATAAAGTTAATAAACTATAAATTACACTGCTGCAGCAGCAAGACAACAAATGCCGAAAAAAAAACTAAACTTTCACAAAATGTGATGGCAAACAAAATAACAAAACAACAAAAACAACAGCGAGAAAAACAAAAAAAAAAAATGATTGTGCGCCAATTTTTGCGCAGTATTGTACTGCACGTGGAAATTCCCAATTCCCCTAATCCCGAGTCGCAGTTAAAGCAAAGTCAAAGACAAAGTCAATGTTAGAGTTTGCTGCTGCTGCTGTTGTTGCAGTGTCTGCTGTCTGCTTGCCAAACAATTTCACTTTGCTTTAGGTTAAAGTCCTGGCGTTTGGGTGTCAGTCAACTTTCATAGTTGTTGCTGTTGCAGTGACTGTTGCCTGATATCACTAGCATAGTTGCCCAACAAACTTACTCAAATGCTGCTCCACTGAATGCAACGTTTTGTTTGTTGAGTGCAGCGACCTGCAGTGATCATACATACACACACACACACACACACACACACACAAACATACACAGGCTGCATACTGAAATCATGGCCCTGGCGCAGGCACAGGCACAAGCTTGGTCGCTGGCGCAGTCGCAGTCGCAGGCCCGCAGAGAGCTCGTTGCCCGTTAACAGTCGCTGACTTCCAAGTTTAACTATTTGCCTCTCACTCTCTCTCACACACACACACAAACATACACACACACACGCAGAGGGGCAACGTCATCAGCTGTTGTTGTTTTGCTAGGCAAAATCAGCCAAAGTCTTGCTGTTGTTGCTGTTGCTATTGCTGCTGTTGCTGTTGTTGCTGTTGCTATTGCTGCTGTTGCTGTTGTTGCTGTTGCTGTAGCTGCTGTTGTAGCTGCTACTGTTGCTGTTGTTGCTCCTGTTGCTATAGCTGCTGTTGTAGCTGCTGTTGTTGCTGTTGCTATTGCTGTTGTTGCTGTTGCTGTTGTTGCCTTTGCCTGTTGCATACCAGTTTTTTTTTCGCTGTGTTTTGTTTTTGTTGCACTATTTTGCATGCCACATGTGGTAGAAAGTGGCGTTGGACCGACTGACAGTCTCAACTGAATTTGTTGCCTTGCCTTGCTGCCTGCCTGTGCCACGCTGACTGCCTCCCATAGCTGTCTCCCTGGCTGCCTCCCATAGCTGCCTCACTGAGGTTGAGGTAGTAATGACCTTTTCGCACGAGGTGCTTGACTTATGTATAGTATATAGATATATATAGTATATAGATATATATAGTATATAGATATATATAGCATATATACTCAACACTGCTGCAATTGTCTAACATTTGCCTGCAATGCAAAATAGTTTTGCAGTGCGAAGTGTAATAAACGTCAGTCAGCTTATGCAGCGATCAGTGTGATCAGCATTTAAATATTATAAACTCTACATGATCAAAAAAAAGCTACGCAATATGTATAATGAGGCGTGGCAATGAGACGACTTTCAATATATTGTCACAGCTATGAAAAATCAAATGATCGCTAAGTTGATCAATTTGCTGAACTGATCGATCGGTCGCTGAAATAGTTGAACTAGAGCTGCGATGCGATGCGATTAATGTGTTAAAGTTTTAACACCTGCGACAGCTACTGCTACTCGGTCAATATAACAGCTATCAGCTGTCTCACTCTCTCTCGCTCTCTCTCTTACACACGCTGCCTATCTTTGTCTTAATCACCTTGCATTTAAATGTGTTTTTGTTTTTTTTTTCTGCTTTTTGGCCCACGTTCTAAACGTTTTGCGTACATTAAACCCAAGCAACTTCCTAGTGTTGTTGCTTTTGCTGTTGTTGCTGCTGTTGCTGGCGCTACATTTAAGCTTTACTCACATTCATAAATTATGGCAAACATAAGCAACAACAACACTAACAGCAGCAACACTAATAATGTTTAGTTTATTTTTTATGCTAGGCGCGTACAAAGTTTGCGCGCTGCTGCTGCTGCTGTTTCTGCTGCTGCTGTTGTCTTTTCAAACAGGTTTCAAATTCTTGGCCAACACATAAGTCGCAGACTTTTGCTCGACTAATGTGATGGCCATAGAACAACAACATACAAAAAGCAAAGCGAACCAATAAAAAAAAACACATACAACACACACACACACACACACACACAGACACACACACAACACACACATATATGTAGACAGAACGACATTTTGGCTTTGTCTCGGTCTGCGGTTCAAGTCTGTGCTCAGTTTTTGGGCTTACTAATTATTATGCTAAGCTTGAGACGAGCAACAGCAACAACAGTAACAGCAACAGCAACTACAATGCGAAAGGGTTGTTCATGCGAATTTTGAAGAGAATATATATGTGCGTGTGTGTAATAGAGAGAGAGAGAGAGAGAGAGAGAGAGGATGTTAGCGCCAAAGAACACGACAAGGCAAAAGCTAAGGCAAACGTATGTAGCAACGGCAGCAGCAGCAAACAGCAGCAGCAAGAAGTAAAGTTAAAGCTTAGGCTGTTGCTGTGGATGTTGCTGTTGTTGATGTTGCTGTTGATGTAAATGTTGATTTTGATGTTGCTGCAGTTGTTGCTGCTGTTGTTGATATTAATGTTGATGTTAATGTTGCTCTTGCTGCTACCCCTGCTGTTGCTATAGTTCCTGCTGCTGCTGCTGCTGCTGCCGCTGCCGGTGTTGTAGCTGTGGCTGCTGTTGATGTTGCCGTTGTTGTCGGTATTGCTGTTGTTGCTGTTGCTGCTCTTGCTGCTGCTGTAGCTACTGCAGTTGTTGCTGCTGTTGTTGCTGTTGTTGCTGCAGTTGTTGGTGTCGCTGTTGATATTAATGTTGCTGCTACTGTAGTTGCTGCTGCTGCTGCCATTGCTGTTGTTGATATTGATATTACTGCTGTTGTTGCTGCTGCTATTGCTATTATTGCTGTTGCTGTTGTCGCCGCTGTTGTTCTTGATGTTGCTGTTGTTGATGTTACAGTCTGTTGCTGCAATTGTTTCTGCTGTTGCTGTTAATGTTGCTCGTGTTGATGTTGCTGTTGCTGTTGTTGTTGTTTGATTGCTGCTGCTGTTGTTTCATTTCTGCTGCTGTTGTTTCATTGCTGCTGCTGTTGTTGCTGTTGCTGCTGTAGTTGCTCTTGTTCTTGTTGTTGTTGTTGTTACTGCTGTCGTTGTTTTTGTTGCCTTAGTCTGCTCTGCGCTGCAGACTTATGCTTTTTATTCGCAATTCTCGACTTGATCCTCATTCTCATTCTTGCCATTCTTCACTCTCTCTCTCACTCTCTCTCTCTCGGTCTCTCTCTCTCTCACACACGCACGTACACGCACACTTCCCTCTGTCAACTATTGCTATCTCTTTCTGCCTGTCGCTTAATGGCGGTTAATGGAGGTCATTCACTTTCGCACGAATTGTAATTTTTGTGCTTTAAGTCACAAAAAAAAAACACAAAAAAAACATAAAAAAGAAAAACAACAAAATTCAAGTTGCCAGCTCAGCGAATTCATGCGCCGCCGCCACCGCCACCGCCTTCTTTGCTTCTTTCTCAGCTTCTTTCATTCTCAATTCCCGGCGCTGCCCTCTTTCTTTCCCACTTCCCCCCACATACACCTTGCACAGCCCTTGTCTCCCACTTAACTCTTTCTACACACGTTTTGTCTTGATTCTGCTTCTACTTCTGCTTCTTGTTCTGCTTCTTCTTCTGTTTCTTCTTCTATATCATATAATCTTATTATGTTGCCAAAATTTTGGCTCTTTTTTTTTAATGTTGTTATTCTTTATATTCTTCCCGCGATTCTTCTCGTGATTCTTTTCATGATTCTTTGTTTTCATTTAATGCCCTTCCACACTTATAACACTGATATCTTTAAATCTCCCTCTCTCTCACTCCCTCTCTCTCTTGTCTCTCTCGCTCTCTATGCCAACTTCAAAAAACTGGCGAAAGTTACGAGCCCCAAAACACCAAAAAATAAAATTGATTTGCGTTGGTTTCTTGCTTCTTTTTTGTGTTTTTGGACATGTTCATGCATGTTGTTTGTCTGCTTACTTGTTAATTCACCAGTGGAATCTTTTTTAGCCATACCCTTGACCTATAATTAGCTTAGAGTTACCAAAATTGAAAACATTTCCGCTGACAGCAGAGCAAAAAAAAAAAGAAAGAATTTTCCAAACTGCGCTGCATAAGAATTTCATAGAAAATATCTTTAGCTATCTATCTCTATCTCTCTCTCTCTATTTCTCTCTCTCTATCTCTCTCTCTCTATCTCTCTCTCTCTATCTCTCTCTCTCTGTAAATTTTTCTAGTTTTCTTTAGTTCTCATTGCTAGACAGTTCTCGCAGTTTCCACTGTCGTTTATGCCGTAATCATAGAGAAACACGTGCAGCAAAAGACTTTTGCCAATTTCTATTGGCCAACAGTGCATTCAACTTGGCCAAGAGTGCAACAGTGTGTGTGTGTGTATGTGCATGCACATGCGTGGCCAACGGCCAACTAAAAAACTAACAAGTCAATAAACTCATTGCAAACTCTAACTCCTTCTCTCTCTCTCCCTCTCACTCGCTCGCTCACTCTTTTCCCAGTGCTTATCAGGCAAACTCTAAGCACGATCAACGATCATTGCCACCAAGCAAATGGCAACAAACACTTTTTGCAAACGAGCAAACGCGCAACTAGCAGAACCAAATAGCAACAGCAACAGCAACAGCAACTGCAACTGCAACTGCAAATAGCCCTCAATAACAGTTACAAAACTGTATGCAAGTCGTTAAAAAGAGACAGCAAGACAGACACAGGGGGCAACGGCAAAAGCAAGCAGCGAGCAGCGATCAGCGGCTGGCAAAACGAGCATAAACGCAGCAGTGCAATGTACCAGGCGTCAATGTACGCAAAGTTTTACTCTTGCTGCGCATTCGTACTCTAGCCTAGACCTAGGCAAATGCACTGAGAGAAATATTTTTGCAAAAAAAAAAAAAAAAACAAAGAAATAAATAAAAGCTAGAAAAAAAATAAAAAAAAAAACTAAAAATTTAAATAAATTTTATATTTATTTCTATTTTATTTTATATTTTTATTTATTTTATTTTTTAAGTATTTTATTATTTATTTTTAAATTTAAATTAATATAATATTTTAATTAATTTTATATATTTTTTTATTATTTATTTTATTTTACTTATATTTTATTTTTATATTTAAATTAATATAATATTTATATTAATTTTATTATTCCCAATTTTTGCTATAACTGCGCCCTTTGTCACTAACTTCATTAAGCATACAGAGCTTTTCTCTCAGTGCACATACTAAATGCACTAAGACGCAGACCACGAACTCAACAGCAAAACGGCGAATGGAGAAGAATGTGCAGCTAAAGAAGAAGAAAATTGCACACACACACAGAGACATACATACACATACAGAGAGTAAACTCTCTTCTTGGTTGGGGTTGCATGAAGTGAAGCGAAGTGAAATGAAATGAAATGAAGTTGTGGCTGTCGCTGTTGTCGTCGTCGTCGTCATCGTCATCAATGGAGTGCATTGCACTGCGCGAAAGGGTTAAAGACCCTCGACGAACGATCGGCGCGCGCAGTGTATATGTGTGTGTGTGTAAAGAAATGTGAGTGGAAAAATCCAAAGCGCAGATGCACATGCAACAACAACAACAACAACAAAATATAAATCTGTGCAGCGGAAAAGCAAAAGTGCAGCAGCCCATTAATTTATGATTTTTTTTTGTGTTTTGCAAAAATATTTCTCTCAGTGCATTTGCCTAGGTCTAGGCTAGAGTACGAATGCGCAGCAAGAAACTGTTATTGAGGGCTATTTGCAGTTGCAGTTGCAGTTGCTGTTGCTGTTGCTGTTGCTAGTTGTTGCCATTTGCTTGGTGGCAATGATCGTTGATCGTGCTTAGAGTTTGCCTGATAAGCACTGGGAAAAGAGTGAGCGAGCGAGCGAGAGGGAGAGAGAGAGAAGGAGTTAGAGTTTGCAATGAGTTTATTGACTTGTCAGTTGTTGGCCGTTGGCCACGCATGTGCATGCACACACACTGTTGCACTCTTGGCCAAGTTGAATGCACTGTTGGCCAATAGAAATTGGCAAAAGTCTTTTGCTGCACGTGTTTCTCTATGATTACGGCATAAACGACAGTGGAAACTGCGAGAACTGTCTAGCAATGAGAACTAAAGAAAACTAGAAAAATTTACAGAGAGAGAGAGATAGAGAGAGAGAGATAGAGAGAGAGAGATAGAGAGAGAGAAATAGAGAGAGAGAGATAGAGATAGATAGCTAAAGATATTTTCTATGAAATTCTTATGCAGCGCAGTTTGGAAAATTCTTTCTTTTTTTTTTTGCTCTGCTGTCAGCGGAAATGTTTTCAATTTTGGTAACTCTAAGCTAATTATAGGTCAAGGGTATGGCTAAAAAAGATTCCACTGGTGAATTAACAAGTAAGCAGACAAACAACATGCATGAACATGTCCAAAAACACAAAAAAGAAGCAAGAAACCAACGCAAATCAATTTTATTTTTTGGTGTTTTGGGGCTCGTAACTTTCGCCAGTTTTTTGAAGTTGGCATAGAGAGCGAGAGAGACAAGAGAGAGAGGGAGTGAGAGAGAGGGAGATTTAAAGATATCAGTGTTATAAGTGTGGAAGGGCATTAAATGAAAACAAAGAATCATGAAAAGAATCACGAGAAGAATCGCGGGAAGAATATAAAGAATAACAACATTATAAAAAAAAGAGCCAAAATTTTGGCAACATAATAAGATTATATGATATAACAAAAGCAAAGAAGAAAAGAAGACAAGAAAACAAGAAGAAGCAGAAACAGAAGAAGCAGAAGCTGAAGAAGAAGAACAGGAATCAAGACAAAACGTGTGTAGAAAGAGTTAAGTGGGAGACAAGGGCTGTGCAAGGTGTATGTGGGGGGAAGTGGGAAAGAAAGAGGGCAGCGCCGGGAATTGAGAATGAAAGAAGCTGAGAAAGAAGCAAAGAAGGCGGTGGCGGTGGCGGCGGCGCATGAATTCGCTGAGCTGGCAACTTGAATTTTGTTGTTTTTCTTTTTTATGTTTTTTTTGTGTTTTTTTTTTGTGACTTAAAGCACAAAAATTACAATTCGTGCGAAAGTGAATGACCTCCATTAACCGCCATTAAGCGACAGGCAGAAAGAGATAGCAATAGTTGACAGAGGGAAGTGTGCGTGTACGTGCGTGTGTGAGAGAGAGAGAGACCGAGAGAGAGAGAGTGAGAGAGAGAGTGAAGAATGGCAAGAATGAGAATGAGGATCAAGTCGAGAATTGCGAATAAAAAGCATAAGTCTGCAGCGCAGAGCAGACTAAGGCAACAAAAACAACAACAAGAGCAACAGCATCAAGAATAAGAGCAACTACAGCAGCAACAGCAACAACAGCAGCAGCAATGAAACAACAGCAGCAGAAATGAAACAACAGCAGCAGCAATCAAACAACAACAACAGCAACAGCAACATCAACACGAGCAACAGTAACAGCAACAGCAGAAACAATTGCAGCAACAGACTGTAACATCAACAACAGCAACATCAAGAACAACAGCGGCGACATCAGCAACAGCAATAATAGCAATAGCAGCAGCAACAACAGCAGTAATATCAATATCAACAACAGCAATGGCAGCAGCAGCAGCAACTACAGTAGCAGCAACATTAATATCAACAGCGACACCAACAACTGCAGCAACAACAGCAACAACAGCAGCAACAACTGCAGTAGCTACAGCAGCAGCAAGAGCAGCAACAGCAACAACAGCAATACCGACAACAACGGCAACATCAACAGCAGCCACAGCTACAACACCGGCAGCGGCAGCAGCAGCAGCAGCAGCAGGAACTATAGCAACAGCAGGGGTAGCAGCAAGAGCAACATTAACATCAACATTAATATCAACAACAGCAGCAACAACTGCAGCAACATCAAAATCAACATTTACATCAACAGCAACATCAACAACAGCAACATCCACAGCAACAGCCTAAGCTTTAACTTTACTTCTTGCTGCTGCTGTTTGCTGCTGCTGCCGTTGCTACATACGTTTGCCTTAGCTTTTGCCTTGTCGTGTTCTTTGGCGCTAACATCCTCTCTCTCGCCCTCTCTCTCTCTCTCTCTCTCTCTACTCTCTCGCACACATATATTCTCTTCAAAATTCGCATGAACAACCCTTTCGCATTGTAGTTGCTGTTGCTGTTGCTGTTACTGTTGTTGCTGTTGCTCGTCTCAAGCTTAGCATAATAATTAGTAAGCCCAAAAACTGAGCACAGACTTGAACCGCCGACCGAGACAAAGCCAAAATGTCGTTCTGTCTACATATATGTGTGTGTTGTGTGTGTGTCTGTGTGTGTGTGTGTGTGTGTGTGTTGTATGTGATTTTTTTTTATTGGTTCGCTTTGCTTTTTGTATGTTGTTGTTCTATGGCCATCACATTAGTCGAGCAAAAGTCTGCGACTTATGTGTTGGCCAAGAATTTGAAACCTGTTTGAAAAGACAACAGCAGCA
>JBAMBR010001435.1:0-10656 GCA_037044475.1 Zaprionus obscuricornis
TATATATATAATAAATTATATTTATATATTGGAACAGAAATTACAATTTGAGATACATTATACAATACACACACATTTAGTAGACAAAGCGAAGCGATGAATACACATCAAAATATAATCAAAGAATGAGAAAAGAAAAGAAAAACTCTGCGGTACAAAATGTCATATCACAGATATAAAAAACAGATTCTCCAACAGAGTTGTACAATAATTTCATTGATATATAAATATAAATAATTCAATTTAAACATTTCTATGCGCTTTTTTCTTCTTGTGTAAATTGTATAATCATTATAATTTTATATATATATATATATATTTATTCTTGATTCTTTAGCAAACAAATATTTGGCAGGAACACTTTGCGGTTGGTTCGTATTATTTTGTTGTTGTTTTCTTCTAACTGTTCCAATTAACAAAAAACAATACAAAACATGCATTTTTTTTTCTTTACGATATTCTTATCTAAGTCATTAAAATCATGATATATATACATAGTCAGTCTAGTCAGTTCTTGCCCAAACGGCATGCACGGCACCTTTTGTTTTATCATGTATAAATATATATATATATATATATACATATATATATATATTCTTTAATAGTATTTGATTTTTGGTACATTTAGCATAATTTTTTATCGTATCACACAAAACTTTGCTATATCTGATATATATATATATATATATATATATATATGACTATGTTGAAATGCATAATTTGTATTGTCAATGTTAATTTTCTTTAGTTTTCTTCAAATTTTTCTTTTGTTTTGTTTACCATTTTTACAATTCTTGCATTTCATATTATATTCATCTTTCATTTTCATTTTTCAATTTCTTGCTTTAATTTAGTTTCGTTGTTTTTTTTCTTCTTTTTGTTTTTTTTTTTTCAAAAGGCATTTTGCATAATTATTTTTATGTTTATAAATAATTTATTTTTTTTTTTTTTATATATAATTTGATTTTCTTTATAATTATTATAATAATTGCCAAGCAAAATAATTTAGCAGGCGCGGCTGGGATATGTTTTGAAAGCATTATTAAATTATTTAATATATATTATAATATTATAGTATATAAATCTATAGAATAAAGAGAATTTTGGAAGTATTGTTACGGGGGGGGTGTAGAGGCAGAGGGATGTTTGTGTGTGTGTGTAGCATGAAGAGTTTTGTATTTATTTATCGACTTATTTATTTTATTTTTTATTTTTTTTATAACATAATTTGCACTAAATAGAAAATTGTATTTCTTTTATTTTAACATAATTTTTTTTTTTTGATTTTTTTTTTTTTTTGCATTTTTTCACTTTTGTTTTTGTTTTTTTTTTTCGAATTTCTTCATTGCTTAATGTAAATAAATTATATCACAACAATAGAGACAAAGTTTGTGGTGTGCGTGTGTATATATACATATATATATATATATATATGTGTGTATGCGAGCATGCACGTGCATGTGCTTGTGTATGTGTCTGTGTCTGTGTGTTGACCTTGGCTAATTAACAAAATTGAAACTGCACGCAGAGAGAAGACTACACAAAAAAAAAGGAGACGGAAACAAAACGCGTTACTTATATACAAAAAAAAAAAACACTCGTTGAGCTTACTTATAGCAACACACAGACACGCACACACGCACATCACACACACATTGATACACAAAAGAAGACACACACACGCAGGCGTGCAGCATTGTTCCACTGAGATCCAATACAAGAGCAAACGACGGCCATTTTGGGTTTGTGGTTAGCATAGATGGTGGGTTTACAGAGGATAGGCGGGAGGCGATAAACGATAGACGATAGAGGCGCAAGTGCAACATTTTTGCCAAAATGATGCCGTGCAGCAGAGGCGCAATGTTGTGTATTTAATACTAACTCTTGCTGAGCGCCTTCTTTTTTCTTTGCACAAGTATATCATAGAATGGATTATGACTAATTGATTGTGTCAGTCGCTTGATCCATTCCTGTTGATCCTCCTCTGTGGCAGCAGACATGCGATATACAGTATGTTTGCCTTCCACAACCTAATAAAAAAAAGTATAAAATAAAAATTAAATAATTTATATAAAAAGTTGAGAATAATAATAATAAATACCTTGCCCTCAGAGTCAGTCTTGCATGCCTTGATAATATCAGCGCCACCAATGGCAAATAATTCGAAACAATGCGGTTTACTACGATCATGTATTTCACGCACTGATATATTCTCCAATGGTATAATGCCACGCGGTTCTTTATCCGTTGTATATTCAAAATAATATAGGCAATTATCATTTAATATAAACCAGCGTCGCTTCCATGATTTATATCTGCTTAAAAATGTTTAATTAAATTTTAATTGATTTTTTTTTTTATTTTTTTTAATATTAGTTTAGATAAAATATTGATTAGTTCAAGAGAGATTATGATATATATATATTATATGTGTCATTACCTGCCACCCTGTTTCCAGAGCCAACCTTCTTTGTCAGGATTAAAGAATGTATGCATTAAATCATTGCCATCGTCTTGTGGTATCTTAAAGGGTTCGGTGCGTATAGATTCATATAATGATTCAAGTAAACCGCGCGGCAAATCGCCGCCGTTGTTGATGCCACGATTCATTGAAATGAATTGCTCAACGGTGGGTTTGTCTTTGACCTGCAAAGAGACAGAGAGACAAGAGAGAGAGAAATAAGAATTGTTAAACATTAATAGAAATAAATTTCATTACTAATTAGTTAACTATGCGTTGTCGTCGCGCTGCTGTTGTTGCTGTTGCCTGCTGCTGTTGCTGCATTGCCTGCCTCAACACACACTCTCTGATATATCTTTTTACTGCCACAAGTCCAATTAGTTGGCACTTCAACAGCATTTCTCTCTCTCTCTCTCTCTCTTTTTCACTCGTGTGAAATATTTCTATGCTGACCTATTTATAGCTACTGCTACTACTACTGCTGCTACTACTGCTACTGCTGCTCATATAATTGCTCTAACGGGGCCAAAGGGGAATGCGGAAATGCGACTTGTGCAAAGACCTTAAGATAATTGCTGGCTGACAGGCAATGAAGACTTGCGAGCGCTACAAATTCAATTCCGCAATTGTTGAGAATGAATTCTTTTTCGATTTTAAGACACGCGTCGCACATTTCGCATTCGTTTCATTTCATTTTCTTCTTTTTTTTTTGGCAACATACACGCAACTTCCTGTCATGAGCAAATACTTCCGGCTCTCACAGCACCATGACAGTGAATTGTAATTTGTTGCCAATAAAAACAAAAAGGCAGCAAAATACAAAACCAAAATAAAAAAAAGTGAAATTTTTTGGCAAAAGATTTAAAAATAAAAAAAATTAAAATTAAAAAAAAATTAATAAAAAAAATACTCAACTTTTTTTTTAGTCTTATTGTAATGCTAATAATTAAATATTTATTTTAATTTTTTTTAAATATTTTTTTTTAATATTTTTTTAAAAATTTATTTGCTTTATTTTTTTATGAGCTACAGTTGCAAATGTTGCCAGTCAAACAGCAAAAAACAAACTAAACTATAAAACAAGCACAACAAAAAAATTTATAAGAATTACTTAGAAAACACACAAAGAAAATTTTAAGCAATGTTTTATAACTAAAACAAAGAAGTTTATAAAAAAAAAATATAAATAATTAAAACTTATTAATAAATTATATTATCATAAATATAAATATAAAAAAAATTTATAATTTGATTCATGCAAAAATTATAAATAAATTTTATTTCTTTTTATGAGAATATTAAGAATTTTTTTTTTTAAATAAATTAAATATAAAAAAATTTATAATTTGATGCATGTAAAAATTATAAATAAATTTTATTTCTTTTTATGGGAATATTAAGAATTTTTTTTTTTTTAAATAAATTAAATATAAAAAAATTTATAATTTGATTCATGTAAAAATTATAAATAAATTTTATTATTTATTATTTCTTTTTCTTTTTATGGAAATATTAAGAATTTATTTTATATATATATATAAAAAATATATATAAAAAAAAACAGAAACTTACCGATGGATTATGCAGCGATGTATTTAGCATAATGATGGCAAAGCTGAGCACATAGCAGGTATCGGTATTGGTAAAAATATCTGGATTTAATTGACAATAACGTTGCGCAAATGTTTCCATCATGCGATCGATCTTCTGCGCTTCGCCAGGCAAACGAAATGACCATAAAAATTGCCTATAAATTAAACAAGAGAATATTATATTAAATAAAGTTAATTAATAGAAAGAGAGAAGGAGAGAGAGAGAGTGAAAGAGAGAGAAGACATACCTTAATGCTTGTACCAGTATCAGATTTGTGAAATCATGCAGAGCCACAAATGCCTTTAGCACATCCTCATTGAAATCGTTTTTCTCGCCAAGGTAATCGCCTGGAAAATGAAAATGTGAATGAGAATAGAAAATTGAGAAAAATAATAAATTACGTTTAAATATTTTATTTTTATATTTTTTTTTTAATTGAATTTTTTTTTTTTTTTCTTTTTCTTGTCAATTTTCTTTCTTTTTTCTAACACTTACCAATTGCCGTTTTATTCAATCCTTCGCCCTTGTAGAGGAAATGCGCCACATCCTGTGGATCATGACGCAACAATCGATTATCTACGAGATATTCAATGCCTGTAAATGAAAAAAAAGACGATAAATTTATCACATTTATTATTGAAAATTATGAATTATTTTTGCTATTAAAGCAAATGAATTATTAAGCTATTTTATATAGAGATTATAAAGAATATATGATATATATATATATATATATATGAAGAAGTAAAAGGCAAAGGCCCCACCAACAGTTGCCGCCCATACAGCTGCTGCTGCTCAGATAAGTAACGCACCCGGAAACATGAATTGCGACTCGAAAAGTCGCTGCGATGCGATGCGATTCAAAATCAAATGCAGGCCGCCGGGGCGCGCAAACAGAGACACAGATTACGAGTGAAAGAGACAGCAATAGATATAGCAGTGAATGCGTGAAGGGAGGAGGGGGGGGGGTGGGGTTTACAGATAAATAAACATATATAATCTACCCATATATATATATATTATATATATATATATATATATATGTATGTCTAAGCATTCTACATATCGTCAGCGACCCGCAACATAAACCACAGCAAATCTCTATAAAAATATGTAATAAAAGCAACAACAGCAACAATAGAGAATAAGGAGCGGCTGCAATGGCAAGGCAACAAAATCGAGCAACGCCATCGCCGCCATCGCCATCAACATCAACATCGTCATCGACATCAACATCTCGATGTCATTATTTGCCAATCAAAATATGCGCGCACGCTCGCAACGCTTCGAGGCTTCGGCAATTTGCGATAAAAGCCGGAAAGCAGCAACAACAACAGCAGAACTTGAGGTTCCCTATATGAAAAAATAAATAAAAATTAAAGTAAATACATTTGGAGCAAAAGCAAACGGAAATACAAGAGCTAAGAAATTTTTAGCTATAATCGTCGCGTGTCTTTTCTCCTACACTATTCAACGCTAGGTGGCGCTAATTTATACAAAAAAAGACGCAGAGTAAATAAAAGTTATGGCAATTTCTAAAGTTTTGAAAGTTAATTAGAAAAACATTAGAAAAAGGCTTACCATATTTTTTTAGGGTGACCATTTCTTGCTGTGGCTTTAACTTGAGCGGAACATATTTAAGCTTAAGCTTAATATTTATATTTAGAGTGACCATAAATTTAAGCTGGTCGTATTTTAAGGTGACCATATTTAGGGTGACCATTTCTTGCCGTGGCTATAATTTGAGCTGAACATATTTTGGCATATGCTTAATATTTATATTTAGGGTGACCATAAATTTAAGCAGAACGTATTTTGGGATGACCATCTTTAGAGTGACCATATTTAGAGCTGACCATATATCAATTTTAAAGAAAACTTTCAATATGCTTGCTTACCTTGGCAACTTCGGCGATAAAAATATTTTTCGTAAAAGCTTCTTGAACAGCCCTCGCATAGCCCAACATGCTGCTTCTTCTTCTTTATTTTCTTGATATTGATGTTTTAAGGTTTTTTTTGATTGTAGTTATGCTGCTGTTAATGGCATTGCCGCTTGTGCCATCTATTCAAACAACAAGATGACACAAGCCGCAATGGCATTGCCAGCAGCCATTGCATAGTAAAAACAAAAAAAGTTCTTGAACAGCCCTCGCATTGACAACAAGTTAAGCGATTATCTTCTCTCTCTCTTTCTTTCTTCTTCTTCTCTTGCTTTGGCTCAGTTTGGCAGACAGATTGGCTTTTTCAGATTGTGGCTTTTGTTGTTGTTGTTGTTGCTGTTGTTGTTATTATTAGTGTTGCCGCTGTCATATATTGCAACAACAACAACAACAACAAAAATGACAATGACAACAACAATCATAATAAATACAACAGCAACAACAACTACAACAGCAGCTATAACAATGACAACAATAATGCGAAATGACAACGATAATGACAAAGGAGTCGCAGCAAACCGTCGTCGCCATCGCCGTCGCCTCCCACAATATCGCTGCCTGCCTGCCAGCCTGCTGGCTTGCTGCAGGCAAAAGTTTTTTTTTCTTTTCCTTTGTCGCCTTCACTCTCTCTCACTCTCTCTTTCTCTCACTCTCTCTTTCTCTTTCTCTCTCTCTCTCTCTTTCTCGCTTTGTTTTTTTCTTTGTTTTTGTTTTGATTTTGTTGCTGTTGTTGCTGCTGTTGCTTGTATTAAGGCGGCAAGGCGCGTCACACGCGATTAGCATCAGCAAGTTGGCAGTTTCAAACTAACAGCACCGCCACCTCCACCTCCTTCTCCCCACCCACCCCTTTTGACCATCTCTCTAACATTTCTACTGCCACATAGCCTAAAGGCAACGTTTTCTGCGTGCGTTATGGATGCCACATTTGTGAGCTATTAATTTAAGTGTGTGTGTGTGTGTGTGTCCGCTGTATGTGTGTATGTCTGCTATAAGTCTCTGTGTCTGCTGTGTATGTGTGTGTGTGTGTGTTTTCTATACTTGATGTGGATAATCGGCCGATAAAGCGACAAATAATGACGACCCCCTCACCACCACCACCCACAGCCCATTGAATTTTCTCTACCTCCTCTTCCTCCCACTGCCTACTCGCCACACCCACCCTGCCACCTCACTCTCTCTATATACATATATATGCTAGGGGACTGCTATATTTTCACATTCTCATCTGCTGCTTGCAAAGGTTTTAATAGGCAACAACGCGTCGCGCATCATTCGTGCTGCTGCTGATGTTGCTACGTTTTTAGGAATTGAACGCGATTCACGTTCGCCTCGGTCGCTGACTTCAAATATGTGTGTGGATTAGCATTTTTATTGCGACCTACTACTACTTCGCCTTCTCCCCCCACGCCTCCTTCCCCTCTCTGACACTGCCACTGTCACTATGCCTGTGATACTGTCGCAGAGTCACAGCCAATTGACAATTGGAATTTCATGTGGCAGGCAGTCAGGATGTGTGTTTTTTGGGTAGCATCCATCGTTGTACCGTTGTGCCTATTGCTTTTCTTTTCTCCTTCTGCTTTATATTGCGTGGCCCAATTTTTAACATGTCAACATAAATTTATGGCCCAAAAGGTCGTTACGAATATTTGATTGGCGCTTTACACAGAAATGTAAAGAGGAGCAAAAGCAGGTCAATTGTCTTTTAAAGAGAAAGACAGAGAGCAGTTCTTGACTTGTCGATATATCTATATATCTATATCTATATCTATATATTAACGGTTACTTTCAAGTGCTAAGCAAGCAGCAATGTGTAAACGCAAGTCAAAGAAAATCTGTATATGTGAATATGCATATATATATTATATGTATATATACTTAATCTTATCTCATATCTATACATTGCATTTTCCAGCTGAAATATATTTAAAGAGCATTTAATCATTGTACCGCTTGCTCGCTCGCTCGCCCGCATGTTTGACCTTGTCCGCTTTACTCTGCATATAACTTGCGCTCAAAGCAAAACATTTGCCAGTTTGTCAGATTGCGACATTGTGACATTGACATTTTCATTTCCATTAAAATTAAACGCTAAAGTAATCGCTGCCGCGTCGCATCGCTTCGCAACGTAACGTAACGTAACGTAACGCAAGGCAAGGCAACGCAAGGCATCGCACAGCTTCCCTTCCCTACAACAAATGTCACGCACTCACATTTCACATTTCTCTCTTTTCCTCTTACTCTTTCTCACGCACGCTGCAAATGTCAACGAACTGTCAAATTTGTCTGTCTTTGAGCGACAGAGATAGCATGAGCGTATGTGTGTGCGTGTGTCAGACAGTGAGAGAATGAAAGTGTAAAATTGCTGCTGCTGCTGTCGCTGCTGTACGAATGTGACATTCGTCGACTGCTGCTTGTGCATCTCATTTCTTGAGCTCATTAAGTTATTAAATTAACGTCATGCGATAATCTACCCCACCCACAATACATTCACCCTTTCTCTCCCCTGCTCACCCCTCTCTCTCTATACTCTTTCATGCCCCTGTCTACTCACCACAAAAACACTTTGCAAGAGACACTCAATTATCTCTTGGCGTACAATTTGCATGCTAATTTTGACTCTTTGGCGCCAAGTCAGCTTCTCACTCTCTCTCTCGCTCTCACTCTTTCATTACTCACACTCTCTTTGTCTTTCTATCTGTCAGCATCAACAGCAAGAGCTACGATAGCAGCAACAGCAGCCGTCGCTCAATTATGAAATAATTCATTTCATCGTCATTGAGATTTCATTTACATATCATCATGAATTGATGATTTTCCTCCTTGAAGCAGCAGCAACAGCAGCAGCAGCAGATGAAGATCAAATGTTATATAGAGGTTATAAGGTGGGGCCTTCACATGCCTTGACTTACGCATTCGTATCATTATTTTCATTATTTTTATTATTTTTATTTGTATTTTTATTATTGATATATTTTTTTTCTTTATTTTTATTTTTTGTATGACTTTCACAATACTTGCATCACAAATGAATAATATTTCTATATATACTTCAGATTCGTATTGTCAGAATTTTTATTGAACTCTTTTTCATTCTACAGCTGATGTGATTCTCAGCTAGTGATGTAAAACTCATTGATTTAAACGATATTTAAACGTTTAAACGATATTTTAAAGTTCCACAATATATCGAATGTTAATCTTTGCAAAACAATTTTTCTCCAATTAAAAGTTAATATAATATTTTTTGAGAAATTTAAGAAATAAATTCACCAAAGAAATTTCCTAAACTTCTCCCAAGGTTTATCTCTATTCAGAATTATATTTTCATCAAATAATTGTTACGATGTATGTACAGAAATATCGTACATACATACATCGATTCATTGAAATATCAACCCGAACATCGCTTGTTCACTTTACAAAATACGATGAATATCGACAGCAATGTTTCATTACAAACTTACATCGCTAATATATAGATTTATCGCAATTGAAACTGAATAACAAATATTTGCATTCCTTTCTATAATCAGATACTGATTCAGAGCGAAACAATATAAATATGTTGTTCTTTGTGTAAAGGAATGTTGCATAATTATTTTTATAATTATAAAAATTATTACAATTTTATAAATAATTATTTATTTTTTATATATATGTATATATAATTTATAATTTTTAAAAATCATCAAGTTAGCATCGATGTAATGTCAGCAAGTAAATATTGTAAAATTATAATACATCTAATTCTCACCCGCATCGCAACAACATACAATATATAAATATATACATAAAAAACATTTTTATTATTTTTTAAAACAATAAAAACAAGTTTTTTTTTTTTTTTTTCCTACTAATTATTATGGATCCGCCGTGGACAGAAAGTGAAACACGTAAATTGATCAATTACTTGGAAAGATCATGGACTAACATTGAGGTAAAATGATCTAATAATTGTATCATCGAACTGATAATACTTCTTTCTATTTAATAGGAGCCAACGCCTAGTATTTATTATAAGAAAATATCAGATGAATTGGGACTTGATCGTAGCTGGTATTCGTTAAAACTGAAAGTGATATCATTAATGCAAGATCTTGATAAAGCCAATTATATTTGCGGCCTAAATGATTTTGAACTATGCGGCAACGATAAGCGAGCTGCATTACAAATTCAAGGTATGTATCTATGAGAAAGGAGAAGGAGAAAGAGAGTATCCTTACATTCTATTTCAATTTTTTGATTTCTTTTTTTTAGGAAAATTAAAGCGTAACATTTGTCCATACTATGATCAATTGAAATTTATATTTGATGTTTGCAAAGATAAATTAAGTTTAAATTTGCAATATTTTAAACACAACAACAACAAAAATATATTAAATGATCATGTTGATGATGATGGCGGCAATGTTAGTTTAAACTATAAAATAAATAGTGATAATAATAATAATAATACTATGAATACATTGGGATCCGATAATAAATCTTCTTCACATAATGAAACACAAACGCAAACATTAATTGAATTGGAAAAAACGCTACTTGAATTAAGAAAAAAGAAATTAAAATTTCAAACAGAACAATTTAATTGTTTAATTGAATTGGAATATAAAAAAAATCAATTTGAAAAAGAGAAATTTGATTTTGTGCGAAATGTTGAAC
>JBAMBR010001437.1:0-12327 GCA_037044475.1 Zaprionus obscuricornis
TGTGACGCGAGCGCCTCCAACGCTCAACTGTTGGCGTCGCTGACGTCACAGTTGCGACGATAAGCGCCCGAAGGACGGCTGCGGCAGCCGCAGCGCGCCACCTGGCGGCCTCAGTAGATTTTAAGTTAGGAAAAATTGTAAGTTGGAGAGAGAGAGCGTAAGAGATCGGCAAACTCACCACGAGCTTTCGCTGTGGTGAGTGCCAAAAAGGGGCTTCGCGGTGAACGCGCAAGCCGACGCTCGGTCTCTAGTGTTTGAACACCCAAAGAAGACGCACGGGTGAAGTGGACGATTTATAGAAAAGAAGGAAAGAAATAAAAATAGAGTATATTTGAAGTGAGTGCATTTTCATTTGTCTTTTTCTTATCAGCTAATTATTATTTCCCCTTGATTCATTTATTCGGCGAGTCGAATAAATCACTGGCGTTAGAGTAATTAGTGCGCGTATGTGTCGGTACGTGTCGACTTCGTAAAAAGACAGAGTAGGCGCGGGCATACGCGACTAGACGGACGACAGTGGTGATAAGAAGGGCGGTGGTAACATGCGGTGGACACCAGTGTAAACCTAACCTTAGACAGCATAGGATAGGTGTCAGAGGCGAAGGCTTGGTTCCTACCGCCTAAGTGTTCTGGCTTAGGTAGGGAAGAGTAGACGCGAAAGCTTGGTTTCTACCGCCTAAGTGTCCCGACTTAGATAGGGAAGAGTAGACGAGAAGAGTAGGTGTAAGTTTGGGTAGTCCCGAGGTGCCTAATGTCGCTGGTGTCTCGGCGACTTACAAATTCTCTTGTAAGGCGGCCCTGATCAGACTGAGATCTGTACCCCGGCCTGAGACTTCTTTACAACCCTTAATCGAATGAACTGTCCGCAGTTGACTTTAAACAACATACCAGTTCCATCAGTGCATGAAGTAAGCTACCTAGGTGTCCACTTGGACCGCCGCCTGACGTGGAGGCGTCATATTGAAACTAAGGGCCAGCATATGAAGCTAAAAGCCAACCGACTCCACTGGCTTATCAACCCGAAATCTCCCCTCAGCCTTGACTACAAGGTTCTGATATATAACTCAATCCTCAAACCAACCTGGAAATATGGATGCGAGCTATGGGGCAATGCAAGCAGAAGCAACATAGAACTCATCCAGAGAGCCCAATCAAAAATTCTACGAATGATAACTGCCGCACCATGGTACAAGTTAACTGCAACATTGTTCACCCCAAACATGCCAGAGTTCAGTAGCCTAAACAATCCGCTACTTTGTATTAAATTGTTGCACAATATTGACCACCAAAGGTTCAATAGTCTAAACATCCGCTAATCGAAGACGATTCTGGAAATCGTCAAAGTAAACAACATAAAATGCTGAATTAACAATTGCCGCAGTCAGCAACATAATTGCCGCCTATGCCGACGTAGCTAGCTACGCCAGCGCCGATGCCGACAGCGCACAGCCAGATCAGGGTATTCTTAAGTTTTGTAAATCAGTTCCATTTGAATAACGAAATAAAGAAGTTCTAAAAATCAAAGTAATGCAGATTTTCAAAACGAACAAATATTGTTAATTAAGTACAAAATCCAGATATTTAAGGATGGCATAAAAAATCTTGTAAATGCAATAGACTGGGTAAAAACAAATACAATAAATTCAATCATTTTATCAGAATTCGAAGTCATTGCAGTAGAGCAAATTTTAGAAAAAGAAAAGGTCATGTTCATAAACATAGAAGAGCTACTTGAATTTTCAAAAATTAAAATAGCAACAAATGGCAAAAGCTTATTGGACATTGTTAATATACCATTAATATTAGATTCTGTAAAAACCCGTAAAAAAGGGAAAAATTGTAAATGAAATAAAATACGAAAACGTAATCAAATGTAAAAACACAATCTTTGCCATAAAAAATAATTGTGAGACACACAACGAAAAAACGATTTGTAACAAAAGTAACTTAGTAAACTTAGCAATAGACACTTGTATACCCCCTCTATTAAGATGCTGAAAGAGGTAAATTTCAACAACACAAAGAAACTAGAGCTGCTCACCCATAAAGAGAGCACTGCATCCTTAGTTAATACATCGCTCGTAGAGATGGTCGCATTCATCGTATGGACCCTAAAGCAAAGATGTCACAAGGGATCACACGAGATAAAAGATACCCCAGAAGTGAACAGCTCGACTTCCGAAGCAGGCCCCAGCGGTACGCAAAAACGTTACTTCATTGCGTCCCGGGACGTCCGCATTGAAAGGGGGAGGAGTTAAGAACAAACTTGCTTTAAGGGCATATTTGCACAACACATCAGTGCAAATGCACCTAGAGTGCATTGGCCAAATCAATCACGACTGCAGCACATGCACTACGTCCGGCACGTTCGCTTGGTCAGCATTTCCAGACCATGGGAATTTTTGGCTAACACAACAACGTGGAACCACCGTGGGATCCAGGCTGTTAACCCGACACCACCGGCAGCGGCGACAACTCCAACAGCAACAGCGGCAGCAGTGGATAACGTTTAAAATGAATTATGATTGTCTTAAGAGTTAGTTCTAATTTGCAAACTCAATAAATCAGTTGTGCGGTCAATCCCACTTTTTTTTATTTTTTATAAAACAAATGACATAATTTGTTAATTTATACAGTGACATATTCACATATTCAGTTATGTACCAAGAAATGAGAATATACAGAGTAGGCGATCTCACCGCTCTTTAATAACATAAACAATTCTTGCAATCACTAAGTGCCGAACTCTGAGTCGCGCTCTTTCTCTCAAACATATGTACAATAAATATTCACACTCACACTCAAACTTATGTAAGTAAGATTTTCAACTCCAAATTAGTCTTAAGCTGATTTCTAACGAATAAAGAAGTGTACTCGCAACATCTCTTGTGTTTCTTTTTTTTATTTAAACGTTTCCAGCATTGTTCTTAGTCGCTAAGACGGAACATTTATTCGGCTCACAAAAAAAAAACACGTAACTGGTGCAGCCGGTAGGATAGTGATTATTTGATTCGACTCATTTAATTGCTATCCGCTAAAGAACCAATCGCTTATCACGTATCGTACTGGCTACTTCGGTGAAACTGAGACTAGTTAGTCTGGCCTAGAATCAACGGCCAAGTGTAAAAGTGATTTTGAAATCTTACGGAAAACTTAAAGCCTTAGAATTCGTTTAAGTTGTAAATCCACACCTAGGTTGCTCTAATACAAAACGAAAAAGCTAAGTGCTCAACAACCATAACATATAAAATAAAGTGAACAAAACAACAAGAACATATCGAATTAAGCGAACGAAACAACAAGAACGTATAAAATTAAGTGAATAAAACAACAAAAATAAAAATAAAAAACCCAAGTACCAAACCTTTAACAAACAAAAAAAAAAAAAAAATCCATACCAAAAAATCAACTCAAGCCGCAGCAGCAGAATAAACCTAAACGATACTACTATCTGAGTCAATCATAATACAAGTTGAGAGACAAATAAACTCAGTTGAGAGTTTCAACGGCGATCCGAACGCATTACATACATTCATCAGCCGCATCGATTTTATAATGTCCCTATATCACACAACCGACGACAGCCAGAAGCTAATTATTTTCGGACACATCGAAAGGAACATCGGTAGAGATGTCATACGTACACTGGGAATGAATAACCTCAACAACTGGAGTGAACTACGCACGCAACTTATCCTAAACTGCAAGTCGCAGACCCCCAACCATCAACTTTTGGAAAAATTCCGTAACACCTTATACCGTGGCAACATACGCCAATTTCTGAAAAGAAGAGGGTGATACAATCCAGTATTGAAACCTTAATTCAAAAACTTCCCAACCATATCTACTTCAGAATTGTTAATTGTAACATCCCTAATCTAAGAGGTTTGATAAATGTACTCCAAGAAAAAGGGTTATATGAAACACCCACATATAGCATAGATTTAACAAATAACCTAAACCCCAATAAACTTCAAATCAATACTACTCAATACTAAGCCATTAACACACAAAAATCTAATTTTCCATTCCAACCACTATATAATCCTATTCGCCATCCCTATCAACAACCACATCCCCTACCACTTAGCTATGTACAGCCTTATACACCACTCTATACGCCTAGATTTAACACTAACACAACTCCCTACATACATCCCAACACTTTTAGACCACGCCCTCCATTTAATAGACAGAACATATTTGACCAAAATAGATTTGGCCCTAATGACAATTCGCAATTTGACTATGCCCCTAGAGGAAATCCATATAGTAACCAACCCCTTAAGCTACAAAGACCATCTAACAGTGGACAGTTTAAGATGAGAGTCGAGGACCTAAGATACCAAGAAGTGATACCCGTACCACCAGAAACCCTATACGACTATCATTATTACCCCTATCCCCCAGATTTTTCCTATCCTCATCAAACGTATGATGATCAAAACTATAATCAACCCCAACAATATTATGCACAACCAACTCCGGACGAAGAAGGGAACACGTCTTCTAATGACCCCGAAATGCATAAGAACGAACAATCAGAAAATTTTCAGTTAACAGCCCCGGATCAAGCCAGTTCATAACTATTAAACACAATAACAATAACTCGAAGTGTCTTATTGACACCGGTTCTAGCATTAATATGATAACGAAATATAAATATATAAAATATATTCAGCACAGGGGAATTAATTTATATAGTCGCGTAAACACAACACGAACTTAGAAAGTGATCACACACAAAATGCTACATAAGCATGCTACACAAGTTACCCCACGCTTCCCTATAAATATACATATATAGTGACATATTCACATAAAATTAGAATATGCAGAGTAGGCGATCCCACGATAGTGACATATTCACATATTAAGAATATGCAGAGTAGGCGATCCCACGATCAACCCGACACCGCTCTTTAAAACAATTCTTGCAATCTTGCAAGTGCCGAATTCTAAGTATCAATAACATAAACAATTTCAAACATATGTATAATAAATATTCCCACGCAAACTTATGTAAACCAAGGGCAATACAATTAATATTTTTTAACTCCAAATCAGTCTTAAGCTGACCTGTAAAGAATAAAGAAGTGTTCACAACGTCTCTCGTGTGTTTTCCTTTTTATTTGAACGTTTCAGTGTTGTTCTTAGTCACTACGACGGAACATTTATTCGGCTCAAAATTTAAAAACGTAAGTATATATATAACATAACTTTGGGCACCGAGTATTATATAGTCGAGCACACTCGACTATAACTTTCTTACTTGTTTTTTTTTTAATTAAATTTTTTTTTTTTTAATTTTTTTTATATTAACCTAAAATTGGCGAGTGCGCAGTACGAGCAAAATAAATATATAATATAACTTTGGGCACCGAGTATTATATAGTCGAGCACACTCGACTATAACTTTCTTACTTATTTTTAATATGGAATTCTTTCATGTTCTCACAATCAACTCTAAGCTTTCTAACATAAACAAATAAAACAGTAAAGCTCAATAATGTAAAAAATCTCGGTGCGTGCAAAAAACGGTCCAGCCCAATCATGTAAACAAAAGTCGGTCACAGTGCCTTGATATCAATGATGTAAACAAAAAATTGACGACTGACGCAATGAGAGCATCATTCTCGAAATTATTGGTGCGGCCAAGACGAGTGTTACAAAAATTGAGCATTTGCTACAATTAAATCCAATCCTGTTTAATATTTAAAACGTATCCCCCAAAGAATCTTATGTGTGAATAAAAGTTCAATCGACGTACAAATCCAATTCGGTCGTCGTAAAAAACATTGAATTAGTTATCGTAAAAAAAATACAATCAAGGTAAAATGTAACCACTACCAGCAAATAATGTTGCTATTCCAATAGCTGCACGAAGTGCACCAAACGACCAAAACCTAAATCAACTTCGATTAGATCATCTCAATCAAGAGGAATCTTTCAGCTCCTCAAAATAAATTATTTTTTCAATAAAAAAAAACTGTCTTATCTCAATTAGCTAAAAATTTTCCACCACAATTCAAAAACGAATTGACTAATTTATGTACCCAGTTTAGTGACGTATTCGGACTCGAAACCGAATCGATCACTACCAAAAATTCTATAAACAAAAGCTAAGATTCAGTCTACATAAAAAAATTATAGAAACCCAACCCCCCCTCCCCCCCCTTATAACAGCCCACTTTTGTTAATTCCGAAGAAATCTCTTCCAGGTTCTGATAAGAAAAAATGGCGATTAGTAATTGACTATTGTCAAATTACTAAAAAACTGTTGTCGCATAAATTCCCGCTCCCTAGAATTGGTGACATTTTGGATCAACTAGGAAGAGCAAAATACTTTTCATGCCTTGACTTAATGTCAGGATTTCATCAAATTGGACTCGAAGAGATATAACGTCTTTCTCAACAAGCAATGGCTCGTATCGTTTCACGCGATTGCCATTCGTCTTAAAAATAGCGCCAAATTCTTTCCAGAGAATGATGACTATAGCATTTTCCGGATTAGAACCTTCTCAAGCTTTCCTTTATATGGATGATTTAATAGTCATTGGTTGTTCCGAAACACATATGCTCAAAAACTTAACTGATGTTTTTGAGAAATGTTGGAAATACAATCTTAAATTACATCCTGAAAAATGTTAATTTTTCATGCATGAAGTCACATTTTTGGGACACAAATGTACGGATAAAGGAATCTTGCCTGACGACAAAAAATACGACGTTATTAAAAATTACCCCGTCCCACATGATGCGGACAGTGCTAGACGATTCGTTGCATTCTGCAACTACTGTAGCATGCGTACATATGTATATACATACATATCACTGCTGCACAGTGGACAGCAATTAAAACTAAAGATTATTAAATAAAGAACGATTGGAGCAGACTGACGTCTGCTCCCAAATCAAACAATATAAAAATCATCATTACACTACTATTTAAATTTTGACAACTATGCTCGTCTCATAACAAGATTATGTAAAAAAGATGTAAAATCCGAATGGATTAGAGGAGTTTAATTTTACAGTTGAATATCTGAAGGGTAAAGACAATTTTGTAGCGGATGCGTTATCAAGAATAACCATTCAACGGCTACAACAAATAAATGGATCTATAAAGAAAGTCACTACAAGATATCAAAGTAGACAAAATTCCTGCGCAGGAAAAGAAAAAATGGAATTACCAAGGCAATCTATAGAAAAAGCTTCAAAGCCCAACATATATGAAATCATTAACAATGACGAAGTACGTAAAGTAGTGACCTTGCATGTAAAAAATATGCTATGTTTTTTTAAACATGGTAAGAAAATTACTGCAAGATATGATGTTAGCGACTTGTTTACAAAATTCAAATAGACCAATGATTATAAAGAAAATGTAATTTTAAGCGAACTAATATTAAGCAAAAATTGTACAATAGACAACAATTGCAAATTCATTTTTAACCATAAATCCAGTATAGAACAAATAGATAGTACATGTCGGTCATCAATTTCATGCAAGTTATCCAACCCGTGAAACCAGGCCACTTATGGCTTTTATAAACAATAATTTCAATCTCTGCATTTGCCTTTGTCTTTGCCTTTGGCTTTGAGTTCCGATCTTGGTTCCCCAGCTAAGTTAAACAAATCAAAATTAAAGTAAACATCAGCTTCCGTTTGAAGACCAATCAATTGCAGCTTTTGCGTTTCAAGTATCCGTCAAATTGCATCGGTCAGCATAATTGAATTTCACAATAAGATGCGAAAGTTTAATTTTAAGCTTTTAATCCAAACATAAATTGAAGTTCTAAAGTTCAAAAAGAAAAGCTCCTAGCCGAGATTCGTTGGATTTGATTCAAGATGTGAGTAGTAGTCCTATTTTGAGTAGTAGTCCTATTTGAGACCGCGATCGGATAAGAAATATTAGAAAGTAACAAAAGTGTCTTGTAATAATTGTGTTAATAATATTATCATTAAAGGTTTGACATCATAAAATATTTAAAAATAAAATTTATATTTTTTTATTAAAAATTTCCGGAAGAAAACTAATTGGCGCCCAACGTGGGGCCGCGTCATAAAAATCATAAAAAGTTCCAAATAATTATTTAATGAAAAATAAGTTAAATATAAACGGAGCTCGCGCGGCCAATAACCCAACATTTTTAGTGGAAAAATTAAAAAATCCATTACCAATCGACGACACCTAATATTGTGACAGTGATCGTTGTTCAAAAATTAAATGGAAATCAATTAATGTAATAATCCATTTAAACCTGGAAAGGGTCAAAAGATAAATTATTAACACAAAATAAAAAACAAACAAAATAAAAAAAAAAACAAAACTCAAAACCCAAAACCCAAAACCCAAAACCAAACTAAAAATAAAGTGGCAAAAAAAGAAAAAATAAAGAATGAAAAATTAACCAAAGAAAAACAAAGTGAATTAAGAAGGAAGAAAGAGCTGAAGGGCATTCCCTCGCCAAAATCAGCACGACAACGATCAAACAAACTAAAGCAGGAAGGTCAACCCACAACCTCACAGAAGGAAGACCCCATCGGGACAGTTTCGTGAGGAATTAATTTAAAATAATAAAAAAATTTTAATTTAAGTTCAGGGAATTGAGAAAAATAATATAATTGATAAAAATAATAAGATAGATTCGCGAACATCATCGAGAAACAATCTTGAAAATTTAATAAATAGCTTTGGTGAATAAAAATTAAAAATGGCAACCCGAAGTTCAGCACCAAATTTCTCTGCAGGTAGTATAGCCACAGCTGTCGGCCTAACAGTGGAATTAATTAATAGATTAATAAATGTTCAGTTGTGTTAATAATATAAATAATATTATTGAAGTTTCCTAGGCCTTACGGGCTATTATAGAAAATTTGTTTTAAACTACGCCCTTATAGCCAAACCTCTAACCAAATACCTTGGCGGTCATAATGGTAAAATGTCAAAAAGAATGTCAACAAAAATGTTAATTTAGCTGGATGACCCAGCTATTAAAGCTTTTAACGAGCTGAAAGAAAATCTCATTGCTCAAGTAGAACTAGTTTAACCGGACTATAGCTCTTCTTGGTTGTTGTTGGCATTTTCATTTAGTAGAACCAGGGCACGTTGAGTAGCTGCGATATCCAGATCAGTGCATCTTATTATCGGCGTGAAGGCTTCACTGAGGTGCTCCGCAAAGGCTTCGGCTCTGTCTTGCTCAGTGTGGCACCAGGCGCCACTAGCACGCTTAACTAGTGCAACTCTCTTGGTTGGTCGTTTAATGTGACGAGTGACCAGCCAGAGGTTGTGTTGGGGGTCTCCAGGTTCGACGTTGGACAGGAACTCATCGAATGAGCTCTGCGTGTGCTGCAGCGTTGTGCATAAGTTGCGTGAGCTCGTTGATAGCATTGTCCACTTGTTCAGGGGTGGTGAGATCCTGTGCTGAATTGACATTGTCCGTTAGCCAGGCTTTATAGGCATTCGGTCTCGTGCTCCTCTTGATCATCCTTGGATGTGCAGCTTTCCTTAGGGCAGGGAGATTCAAGCGAAGTTCCACCGCACTGTGGTCGGAGAAGAGGTCTGCGTTAGAGGAGCACGAGACTTTGGAACGATCAATTCCTTTGGAGAGAGCCATATCCAGGATGTCAGTATGTTTGGTCGGGTCTGTTGACCAGTATGTGGGTTTTCCGGTGGAGTGACAATCGATGCCCCTTCGCTGAATGCACTTAAGGAGTGCGGTTCCTTTTGGGTTGCTAACTCGGCATCCCCACCATCGGTGTTTAGCGTTGAGATCACCAGTCTTCCTGCAGGGGGCTCAGTTCGTTATACTTTATGCCAGCTTTAATTGCATCGGTCAGCATAATTGAATTTCACAATAAGATGCGACAGTTTCATCTTAAGCTTTTAACCCAAACATAAATTGAAGTTCTAAAGTTCAAAAAGCAAAGCTCCTAGCCGAGGTTCGTTGGATTTGATTCAAGATGTGAGTAGTAGTCCTATTTTGAGTAGTAGTCCTATTTGAGACCGCGATCGGATAAGAAATATTAGAAAGTAACAAAAGTGTCTTGTAATAATTTTGTTAATAATATTATCATTAAAGGTTTGACATCATAAAATATTTAAAAATAAAATTTATATTTTTTTATTAAAAATTTCCGGAAGAAAACTAATTGGCGCCCAACGTGGGCCGCGTCATAAAAAGTTCCAAATAATTATTTAATGAAAAATAAGTAAAATATAAACGGAGCTCGCATTTGTCAGCACTTTACCCTTCCCCACCAATCACTCATAATTCATATCCAAAACGGTCACTTGGACCGGGCTTGCAATCATCTCTAATGTAAACAAGAAGCATAGCGAAATAAACATAAACAGATCCCAATTAATACACATATTCCCACTTAAGCCAATATTATAAACAAAAGCAACCAAACTACGCAGAACAATTCTTAATAAGCAAACTTTAAACAAAGAGTCGCCAGCAGATTCGGTTTTATTCAACTCACAACATAATTCGCGGCCAAAAACCCAACATTTTTAGTGGAAAAATTAAAAAATCCATCACCAATCGACGACACCTAAATCAATTAATGTAATAATCCATTTAAACCTGGAAAGGATCAAAAGATAAATTATTAACACAAAATAAAAAACAAACAAAATAAAAAAAAAACAAAACTCAAAACCCAAAACCCAAAACCAAACTAAAAATAAAGTGGCAAAAAAAGAAAAAATAAATAATGAAAAATTTACCAAAGAAAAACAAAGTGAATTAAGAAGGAAGAAAGAGCTGAAGGGCATTCCCTCGCCAAAATCAGCACGACAACGATCAAACAAACTAAAGCAGGAAGGTCAACCCACAACCTCACAGAAGGAAGACCCCATCGGGACAGTTTCGTGAGGAATTAATTTATAAAAATTAAAAATGGCAACCCGAAGTTCAGCACCAAATTTCTCTGCAGGTAGTAAAGCCACAGCTGGCGGCCTAACAGTGGAATTAATTAATAGATTAATAAATGTTCAGTTGTGTTAATAATATAAATAATATTATTGAAGTTTTCTAGGCCTTACGGGCTATTATAGAAAATTTGTTTTAAACTACGCCCTTATAGCCAAACCTCTAACCAAATACCTTGGCGGTCATAATGGTAAAATGTCAAAAAGAATGTCAACAAAAATGTTAATTTAGCTGGATGACCCAGCTATTAAAGCTTTTAACGAGCTGAAAGAAAATCTCATTGCTCAAGTAGAACTAGTTTAACCGGACTATAGCTCTTCTTGGTTGTTGTTGGCATTTTCATTTAGTAGAACCAGGGCACGTTGAGTAGCTGCGATATCCAGATCAGTGCATCTTATTATCGGCGTGAAGGCTTCACTGAGGTGCTCCGCAAAGGCTTCGGCTCTGTCTTGCTCAGTGTGGCACCAGGCGCCACTAGCACGCTTAACTGGTGCAACTCTCTTGGTTGGTCGTTTAATGTGACGAGTGACCAGCCAGAGGTTGTGTTGGGGGTCTCCAGGTTTAACGTTGGACAGGAACTCATCGAATGAGCTCTGCGTGTGCTGCAGCGTTGTGCATAAGTTGCGTGAGCTCGTTGATAGCATTGTCCACTTGTTCAGGGGTGGTGAGATCCTGTGCTGAATTGACATTGTCCGTTAGCCAGGCTTTATAGGCATTCGGTCTGGTGCTCCTCTTGATCATCCTTGGATGTGCAGCTTTCCTTAAGGCAGGGAGATTCAAGCGAAGTTCCACCGCACTGTGGTCGGAGAAGAGGTCTACGTTAGAGGAGCACGAGACTTTGGAACGATCAATTCCTTTGGAGAGAGCCATATCCAGGATGTCAGTATGTTTGGTCGGGTCTGTTGGCCAGTATGTGGGTTTTCCGGTGGAGTGACAATCGATGCCCCTTCGCTGAATGCACTTAAGGAGTGCGGTTCCTTTTGGGTTGCTAACTCGGCATCCCCACCATCGGTGTTTAGCGTTGAGATCACCAGTCTTCCTGCAGGGGGCTCAGTTCGTTATACTTTATGCCAGCTTTAATTGCATCGGTCAGCATAATTGAATTTCACAATAAGATGCGACAGTTTCATCTTAAGCTTTTAATCCAAACATAAATTGAAGTTCTAAAGTTCAAAAAGAAAAGCTCCTAGCCGAGGTTCGTTGGATTTGATTCAAGATGTGAGTAGTAGTCCTATTTTGATCGAGACCGCGATCGGATAAGAGATATTAGAAAGTAACAAAAGTGTCTTGTAATAATTGTGTTAATAATATTATCAATAAAGGTTTAACATTATAAAATATTTAAAAATAAAATGTATATTTTTTTATTAAAAATTTCCGGAAG
>JBAMBR010001438.1:0-11319 GCA_037044475.1 Zaprionus obscuricornis
AAAAGCTTAGCCTAAATACTAAATATGCAAATGAATGTTCAAGCGTAGTAGTAATAGATATATTTTCTCTCAGTGTAGATACATATAGAACAATATCGTCGTCACGCCTTTCGTTACGTTTGTTTTTTTTTTCAGTTTTTCCGTTTTCTGTTTTCAGTTTTCTGTTTTCAGTTTCAGTCCATAACTTTTGGCATTGTGTTCTTGGCACTGGCGAATGATTTAAAACTTTTCTTGTTATTTTCATCTGTAACAAGTTTCTCCGCTTGCGTTGCACTAGTCACTGTTTCCTATGTTTCCTATGACTCGGGGGTAACATTCACAACTATTCATTCAGTACAACATGAATGGTGATTCACAAACATTCAACGTAACACTGGGAATACTGGGGAACAGAGGGAACACAGGCCGCGCTTTAGCAGCTAAAGTAAAGAAAGTTTTGTAGGCAACAAATTAATTTAATGTCAGACACAAGACACAAAAACTTGTCAGCTTGTGGTTGGCAATTGGACTATGTGGCAATGGTTTTGGGGTAGTTTGAAGATTGAAGCTTGTAGCTAACAGCTAGCAGGGACTTGTAGCTAGAGTTATGCTATTCCCTTTCGTGGGCTTAAAATGAAGTGCCAATGACATAAATTCATTTAAGGAAAAGCAAAAACTCTTCGCAAAACTTTTATGGCTGATAAAATGAAAATGTTATGTGTGAGATACGAGTATGTAGTCTTTACTCTGCTCTATGTTATATATTGGGACGAGCAATAAACAAGAATTTTCTTATGGTTAGTTAAGGATTAAACAACAGTTATTAACTGACAATAAGGGAAAACTTTAAAGACAACTTTAAGCTAAAAAGCTAAAGACATAGCATAGTTATGGCAACTGTCTTGCTTATGGAATTTCATTATTTTATTTGTTTAATTTATAGTTTTGATCTTTCATACAGCATGTTCATGTTGCCGCTAATTGAATTACAGCCATAAAAAAAAAATAAACGATTCATCAATTTCAAAATAATAATAAAAAAACAGAAGAAAGAAAGAAAATGTCAATAGTCAGCATTGAATGCTAACAAATTGAAAGCATCGCGCATTGTGTGTCATGCATTGAATCAACGTTATCCATATGCAACGCCCACAATATTGCCACACCCACACACACAGATAGAAGAGTAGCAAGAGTAAAGGCAAGCTAACTGACCGAACGTAGTAGCATTTGCCATTTACTTGGCATTACAAGCATTTAGCCTCAGCTCAGCATCATTCTATCTCTATCTCCCTCTCTCTCTCTGTTATCTGTCTCGCTCTATTCATGTCTCTGAGCACCTTTTATAATTGCACTTGTCGGCATTTGTTTTACACTGACCCCAAAAATAAATGTTACACTCTCAATTCTCAGCATATTTTATGTTTTCCCAGTTGAAAATGGCATAACATAAATTCAGCTGCTCTTCGTGTTTGTTCAGTCAGAGAAATAAAAAAAACTTTACATTTTATACATTGTATAACATGATAGTGTATAACACTTGGCACTGCATATTAGCTATAGAAAATATAAACTTCATATATATTGCCTGTTATATTTATATGTAAGAGTAAACAGTAGTCGTTATGTTTGTTGTTTGTTGCTGCTTGGCAATACTCTTACATTTTGTATTTATACGTTGTGCAAGTAAATCGTTTTGTTGCCATATAAATCGCTCGACTCTTTGGATTTTGCTCGTTTTCATTTTCATTTTCATTTTGGTTTTCAGATATCTTATCAGTCTGTCTCTGTCTTTATTTCTATCTCTTTCTGTGTGTGTGTGTGTGCGTGTGTTTACTCTAGCGAATTTATTGCTGTCCATTTTCACGTTTTGCTGAATTATTGTAAACGTAAATTGAAAATCGCAAAGCAAGAAAAGAAATAAATAAATAAAAAATATAAAAATAAAAAATACTCGCATTGCAGTTTTACTGCTGTATGTTGCTGATGCTGCTTACTGCAGCTTTGCTGTCGCTTCAAAAATTGCAAAGTTGACCCCGCCTTGAATTTCGTATTGTTTCTGTTTTCTCAGTTGCTTTAACTAGCTGCCACAGCACCACCCGCAGCAGCATCAGCAGCCGCAGCAGCCACACCCGCACATTTACTCTCATCCATAGCACTTTGTGTCTTTTCGAGCGTAAAACAAACTGTAACAATTGCATTACATGCTACTGCTGCTACTGCTGCTGCTGCTGCTGCTTGTATTACAACTGTATAAACATCTTGCGAAAATTGCTTACAGATATTTTGTGGCAACGTTTTTTTTTTTTCAGCTTTTGTGACTTTTTGCATTTTCTATCTCACTAATCGCAGTGTCTGTCTAGCTGTCTATCTGTCTGTCTGTCTGTCTGCTTAAGCAATTTGCATATGAAATTTGCATACAAATCAAAAAACAATTTCACCAAAAATCAATTCAAAAAAGGTTAAAAAAAAAATTTATTTCTATTTTAAATATGAATGTCATGAGTGCTGCATATAAATATTTTATAAGCCCAAAAGGCAAAACGGATTAATGTTGGAATTTTAAAAATGTTGTAAGGGGATAAAGCTGCAGATATCTGCATATATGTATAACTATAAACCAAGTTATATATTATATTATTTATAGCTACAGTCTACAGACATTGATAGCATCATCAACAATTGTTAAAGCATACATTAAATATATATAATATATCTGTATATATATATATGTTGGATCTTAAATTATGGTAGTCAGTGTAAAAGAGTTAAATCAAATGCATGCACAATTCTGTGACAACTCTCGTCTCTGCACTCTAACGGTTGTTTATTAGTACGCTTTGTTCCGTTTATTCGCCAGATGGTCAGGATAGTTCGATGCGAACATGAGTGAGAGATGTTGTGTGGGGTTAGAGGTTTGAGAGAGAGAGAGATGCGCACTACGATTGTTGTGCGTGTATGCTTGAGCCACTGTGAAAGACAGAGATACAAGTATGTTCGTCGCAGCATTTTTCTGGAAAACACTTTTCGGTATGCTAGAATGTTGGCGGGCAGTCTCAACTGGGCAGCACCGTGATCAAGACTATATAGACTATATATGATCTGCGTAATTAATTATGGAAAATCTAAACATTAATCTGACATATATATATATATATATATATATATATCTGAATATTCTGGTACATGCTCTAGACTTTAAATACTTCAGCATACTTCAAATATATAATATATCTGTATATATATCTGTATATTCTGCTACATGCTCTAGACTTTGATTGCTTTCTATTACGTTAAGCTAATCGCATTATCTAGTTCACAGTTCTTAAAAAGCTAAAGTTAAATGTCAATGTGTTCTGCTACTGCTGCTGCTGCTGCTACTGCTACTGCTGCTGCTTTTCACAATTTTCACCGGTCTCAATTTCGTGTCAACGACGCAGTTCAGGTAATTTTCCCGACCTCAGCGTAACGGAAATTTTAGCAGACATTTTGTCGTGCGCGCCATTCCAAATGACATTTTATTTATGTGCGCTCATAATTCAACTGTAAATGTCGCACACACACACATAGAGACACACACACACGCACACATGCATGCAAACCGACACATTAGCCGCGACGTTGCCGCGACAGGCAAGTGCTGCTAGTTTCCGTTTCCGGCGCAAAGCTGCCTGACAGCCCTGCAAAATTAACAACAATGGCGGTGATAAAGACGCCGTCTTATTGTATGCATGTGTGTGTGTGTGGTGTAGTGTGGTGTATGTATGCGTGTGTGACTTTTGTGGCTTTAAGTAGCAAAATGTGCAACCTCAGCCATACCTCTACCTACACACACACACACATATATACCACTGCTGCCTCCATTGCCATCTAAAGCCATTTAGCTGCTGATTTTCTTACACTTTTTAGCGTTGCCCTCGTCGCTAGTTTGCCAACATTTTACGGGCAGACTTTACTTTTTTTTTTTCTTCTTTTCTTTGTACGTGCTGTGACTTACCATTCATATATATCTCTGTGTGTATGTGTGTGCATGCGTGTGTGTACGTTGGCATTGTACTTAGGGGAGCGCTTGACGGGCATCCGTTGCGGATTTATGTAGTCCTGGCGCGCACTTTTAACCCAACGCGTTGAGGCAATTGAAATGTCACGTTGCCTGTGCAATGAATGCAAAACGTAATGATGCGCTTAATATTGTGCAAGTTTTCTCTGGCAAAACAGCAAAAGCTAACGCCAATAGCTTTGCAGTTGAAACAGAATTCTCTAAAAATATCTCAAAGAATATTTTTTCAAATAAATGTAAAATAATAACTGTAAATATAATTGCACATTGTTTAGACATTTTCATTTTCAATATTCATTATTAATGTATTAATTATATCATTATCATTATAATGCTTCATTTATTTATTCAAGTTCAACAATTGTTGTTCAAGGTTTATTTCTGTTTTTTTCGGGTTTTTTTTTTGTACACTGTAACCAAAGGGTATATAGAAATCATGGTATACTACGTGCATACTATAAGCTCAATTTTAGCTGTATAATAGTGCGCTTCAAATCTGAAGGAGCTGTGAAAATTTCGTTTAGATCGGATGAAAAACATAGAATTAATGCAAATTAGCAATTTTCCGAGATATCGGATGACTGTAGCTTTACTTATTTCGTGTTGATTTTTTTTTCCAAATTAATTTTTCATTAAATCTTCCTTACGCAATATCGTTATCTGTATATTGGCAAACCATTTGTTATTGGTAGCAATCATCACTTGATATTTATATTCTCCTGTAGGCACTGGAAAATATTTGAGGAACTCCTCCTTAAAGACCAAATTCTGTACAATAATATCATGCTGAAATAATAATGAAATGAAATATATTAATAATAATATTTGAATATATGCTAGGCATAAACTTATTACACTATAGGGACAAGTATGATTAAGATTTGATTTTTCGATGATAGTATCAAAAAAAAGTTTTTCAAATGAAATTTTAGCATTTTGTTTTGCCATAAGATTGCAAAAATCTAATGTTGTGTTGAATAGAAATGGACGAAATCCATTATATTTACGCCAAAGACTAAGATTTATCTGTAAATAGCAAAAATAATTTATAATTAATAATAAACGAGGGTAGTTTAATAAGTTTACCTTGACATTAGTTACTGGTATTTTTAAAAGTTGCATATTGAAATTAAGACCAACAATGCCGCGTGCCAGCATTTTAAGTCTACACTGTTCGAATACAACATAGCTTGCATCCAATATTTCACATTGAATATTTGAATAACGATTTTCACTGATCGAAAATCCTGCAACTGGCAGCAGTAATAAAATTAATAGAAATTTCATCATTAGACTGTTTGCATTCACTTCAAAAATTCTCATTTTAAATATTTGAAATTCGCTGCAATTTTACGGTTCATTAATGTTAAGCTTCATTCAATGGCATTATATTTCTATAGATTATAAAATAAAATTATTATGAAATTCTTTTCTTTTTTTTTAGTCATTTATTAAATATTCTTTACGTGTTATTTGTACTGTTATTCTGCTATGCCATTTGCTAATTTCAATTGGTTGCATTGTCATCAGTAAATTGACTTTATATTCTGCTGTTGGCAGTGCTATAAATTTTAGATAATCTTCTTTTATTTTTCTTTATCATTGACATATATGTATGTATATGACGCTGGAAGTATTTGAAAATCTTAATTTTTCATTATATGCAATGCTCACTGGACACGTATGATTGACATTCGTATAATTCTTGATTGATCTAAAGAAAATATATTTTCAAATGTAAGTTTTTGTATTGATATTTGACAACATGCTGCAAAAGTTGTCAAATAAATGAACGATAACCATTAAATTTGCAACATAGACTAAGATTTATCTAAAATAAATAAAAAAATAAATTTTTATAATTTTCATATTTCAAAATTTCAAAATTTTAGAACTTTACTTTTGAAATTAATTGATGGCAGCTCAAAGAATTTCATATGTACATTGACTGCAACTATGCTGCGGCCAATAATTTTAAGATTGCATTTGGGAAAATTAGGATTCAATGCCACGCATTAGATATTTGTGAAACGATTAAAGGTTGCTGCATATTCAGAGCCAATAATTACAACAACAAGCGTTAACTTTTTTTGCATTATCGCAGCGAAAACTGTGCAATGAATAATAAAAAACTAGCTAAAATCATAATTTCAATCGGTAATAAACTGTTCTCTAATTGATCTAACAAAAATCGAATTAAAATTGAAATTGAATTATAGATTTTATAGTTGAATAATTTTTTTTTTTTTTTTTTTACCAAAAGTAACTTAAATGATGCGTACAAAAAATATTGCAATAACTTTTCAAATTCAATTACATAAAAATAAAAAAAATAAAATACTTATTGCAGTTTTCATTTAGTTAAATAAAACATTAGTAACGGTAAATGTGAAGCGTGAAAATGAAAGTGAAATAGGAAATAAATTGAATAAATGAAAATTCATGTTCATTTTTCCGCATTCGCGGTCATTGTCTACATTTCAAAATGTCAAGTGAAACCATTTGGGGATTTTTCTGATCTGTCATTTTCAAATTTGATGTTTATATATTTTCTATCGCTCTCTCTCTCTCTCTCTGTATCTCTGTCTTTTTCTATTCTCACATATTCGTATTTTGTTGATGCATTTGCCCGTCGCAGCCACAGAAACATTTTGCAACTGATGCTGAAAATAATTCATGTTCGTGCATGTGCATTGAAAGCATTTGAAAATGTCGAATACATCAACTATTTGCTGGCTGCCATATAAATAGACAGACAGTTAGACAGACAGACAGACAGTCAGGCAGACATCATATATGTATATGGCATTGGGGAATTATATGGCATTATTTGGCCACATAGAAGTTTTGTTCTTTCCGCCGGCAATCTATTAAATATTTTATTGTTTTAGTATTTTCAAAGGCGAATTGACAACTAAAGGGGAAGGGGGGGGGGGGAGTTGGGGGGAAAACTATGCCAAATAGAATGCTTAGCACAGCTGCGACCTGTTCGACAACTATTTGCATCTTCATCTTCACTTTCATTGTGACAAGAAAACAAGCTGCTATGCTATGCTATGCCACGCTTGCCACAACTCTTGTTGTGGCAATGAACTTTGCAACAGAGAATTCTTGTTTTATTTTATGCTGGATTCTATTGCAAAGTCAAACTGAGCTACGCTCAAAGCTGTCAAACTTGTTTTTCTTAACGAAACGAAACGAAACTGAAATGAAATGAAGTTTTTTTATTTGTGCTTTTTTGCTTTTGCTTTTGCTTTTTGTGTGTGGTACGTGTTGCATGCCACATTGTGGAACCTAATATCATGACTATCTTAAGAGCAGGGCTTAAAGAGCCACAACTCAGCTCAGCTTAGTTTAGCTCAGCTCAACAACTGCTTAGTCGACATATTTGTTGACCTGCAGCACACATCACACAGCACATAGCACATAGCATACCGTGCAAACGATAACGATACATTTTATATATAGCAATATATGCGATATATACTTTATTTGATGTAGCCTCTGGCTTCTTTCTGCATGCATATAAATGAGCTGAATAAATATATTTACTTAGTTACCGAAGAGAATTTAGCAGGCGTTGCTCGCAACATGAAAATGAAAAACAATCAGATGGCAAGGCGAAAGCTTAAAGCATTTCACATACAAAATTCGCATGGATGAAGCAAGAACAACAGCTAAATCAGCTAGACAAGACACACACACACACACACACACAAACAAAGACAGCTAGGACAAAAGATTTTCCTTGCGCTTGCCATTCATTCATTTGCCATAATGTCCTTTGCATGTGTGCCACGAGGCGTATACGTAAAACACGGACGCTGCTCTACCATAGCCACTGGCAACTCACAACTGGTAGCTGACAACTGGCAACTGGCAACTGCTTTTGTTCAACATGACAAAGACATGACAGCGCAGCACAGCAGCACGGCGCGGCAGCCGTAACATAACAAAGAAAAAGAGAAGATGATGGAAAAAAAAAATTGCGCTTTTTGTAATACTTTTAATGCTTTGGCTAAAATTTCACTCCGATTGATTTATGACAAGGCGTCACAGTAGTCGCTCCGTTATGCCGTCCAATAGGGCATGGCTCCATTGACAATCAATGCTGCGACAGCTTTAAAGGTCATAGAATGAACGCGTGTGTTCGCTTGCCTCTATGTCTAATTGTGGCAAAAGTTATGAAAGTCAATGTCAAGCAGAGGCTTAATCTCTTGGGCTTCTTTTTCCCTCAGCATTCGAGCGTATTGTCAAAGGCAAATTGATTGAGATTGAGTTGTCATTCGGGTTAGGGTTTCGCTTTTGGGGTTCATATCATTTGTTATGAGCAGACAATAGAAAATGGAAAATGCCAAATGGAAAATTGTAAATGGCAAATGGCAAATGGTAAATGGCAACGGCAACTGACGCAACTGTCACATTAAACATTCATCAATTTTATTTAGTTTTGCATTTCCAAGTAAAATATTTATTAAATGGAATGACAAAGAAAGGTAATCTTCGGCGGACCGAAGTTTTCATACTCTTGCATTCATAGCAGAAAACTTTGTTATACAAAAACTCAATTTTCGGTTGATCGTTCCTATGGCAGCTATATGATATAGTGATCCGATATAGACAAAATTTATATGAGACGTATATGTCATCGCGAAACTCAATTACTGCAAGTCTCAGACAGATTGCTCAATAAACAGAAAAGTTTTTCATACAAAAACTTCATTTTCGACCGATCTTTCCTATGGCAGCTATATGATTTAGTTATCCGATTTTCACCAAAATTATATTATATATGTGAGTCGCAACTAAACGCAAATCTTGTAAGTTGCAGCTGCATAGCTTATAAAAACAAAGACAAAACACCATTTATGTACGATCCTTCCTATGGCAGCTATATGATATAGTGGTCCGATATAGGCAAAATTTATATGAGACGTGTATATCACCGCGAAACTCAACTCCTGTAAGTCTCAGACAAATTGCTCAATAAACAGAAAAGTTTTTCATACAAAAACTTCATTTTCGACCGATCATTCCTATGGCAGCTATATGATTTAGTTATCCGATTTTCACCAAAATTATACTATACGTGTGAGGCGCAATTAAACGCAAATCATTGAAGTTGCAGCTGCATAGCTTAAAAAACAAAGACAAAACACCAATAATGGCCAATCGTTCCTATGGCAGCTATATGATATAGTGGTCCGATATAGACAAAATTTATATGAGACGTATATGTCACCGCGAAACTCAACTCCTGTAAGTCTCAGATAGATTGCTCAATAAACAGAAAAGTTTTTCATACAAAAACTTAATTTTCGACCGATCGTTCCTATGGCAGCTATATGATATAGTGGTCCGATTCTGCCGGTTCCGACTTATATACAGATTATATGCATAAAAAGTGTTTATACCAAGTTTCATTGATAAAGCTTTAAAACTGAGAGTCTAGGTTGAAAACTGATGGATAGATGGACAGACGGACAAACGGACATTGGTACATTTGGATTCTCCTATCGATGCTATTCAAGAATATATATATTTAGCTGGGTCTATCACGTCTCCTATGTAGCGTTACAAACTCCTGTACTACAGGGTATACTTGTGCCTGTCAACTATTGATTGTTATTTTTTAGCAGCTTTTGTTTATGTTTAAAGCTCATTTGCATAGCAGAAACTTGTTAATAATGGCAACTAGCTTGCTTGCTTATACAGTCAAATAGACACAACTATACACACACACACACACACATACACACGCACAACAACTATATATACAACAGAACAGTGTTACAGAACTTTTGCCACAGCTTAGACAAAGTTTTTGATTGAGTTTCCGACATTTCCCCAAATACACACACACACAAACACACACACATACATACATACTGTTTGCAGACTGAAGTTTGTAGCGTTTTTCCAAAAGGTGTTGTTCCTAAGCTTGTTTTCAGATCTCGCTCATTATTTTCGCTTGGCTGTCGGTAAAGTTTTTGCCACTCAATCTCAGTCATAATTGGCCTCACTGCCAAAAACAAGACCTTTTCATTTATTTTTATTTTTATTTTCTGTTCAGTTTTTTTTTTTTTTAACATTTTGTTGTTCAGTGTTGTTAGCATGTTCTTATATTATTTATAAATTTATGCGAACAATGACGAGGACAAGTTTTAAAATTCAACGCAACTAATTAGTCAAAATTAATTTTTTGGTTGTCCGAAAAAGATTTGACCGTCATGGCGCTGAAAAGTATGCTTCATAATTTATGTCAATTTGTTGGCCTCACAATATTTTTTTTTCTTTTTTGTTTTTGTTGCTTTTCATTTATGCATAAGCAAATGCAAATAATGAAAATTCATATTCAACGGCATGCAGACTTTCAAGCCACGCCCCCTCTATGTGGGCTAAAACTTTTCTCATGATTTCAAATGCAAAAACCCAAAGATAGAGACAGAGAAAGAGACAGAGAAAAGAGACTTTTGCTTTTGGCCTTTTGCAATTTGTGCCATAAACTGAAAAATGGCAAAAAATAAAATAAGAAAAAAAAAAAACTTTAACTGAGCAACAAAGTTTACAGCTTGTTGTCCACAAGTTCAGGTTAATTACTTATGCGTAGCAATTTGGCAATCTCTGTGTTTTTGTATTATACATAATCACTGTCAATTTGTTAGTATTTTTATACTTTGTATTTTTGTAGAAGCGTTTATTAAACGAACATACAGAAGAGCTCATGGTAGGCCAAATAGTACAGTTATAATTATGATTTTGTTCCACTGTTTCAGTGTCAAGTGTCGTGTGATTAAATACTTTTTAATTATAATTAATGTTCGATTTACATTTAGATAAACAAAGCCCATGTAATACAATTATTAATACAAGTCTAGTTCAGTTGATTATGTCGACATTAAACTGTTCAGTTGGCCAGATGATCATGTGGATTCCGCTTATATTTGCTATACTGATCGTTGGAGAAGTCTGTGCAAGTGAGTTTCGCTTTACAAATATCGAGTGTGAAGTATTAGATCCCACATATTGTGCCTATAAACGATGTGATCTTAAAGTATTGGGACGTGGAGTTGTTGCTTTAAATATTTATGCTCAACTGTTGAAAGGTCCCTTTAAGAATGCTAAGGTAATTCTTACTTGTAATATTATATGAAATATGATTCATAATGTGACTTCAACCTCTAGGTTAATCTCAGTCTATGGCGTAAATATAATGGTTATCGGCCTTTTATGTTCAATACAACTTTTGATTTCTGTAAGTTAATGCTAAAGAAAAATGC
>JBAMBR010001439.1:0-28024 GCA_037044475.1 Zaprionus obscuricornis
TGATGTTTGATTATCAGACAATGCGCTACTGTTCACCTATGATTGATCTTAATGTATTCTTGGGTCTCTCGTTATTGGCTGATGTTCGTTATAAGAATTTTGATAGTTTATTTGATGATTATTGTAATGCTATATTTGAGAGTTATACGAAACATTCAAAGGATGCTGTGCCGGAATTTCTTAGGTATGTATGATGATAATGATCATGATGATGATGATAATAATGATGATTATGATGATGATGATGATGATGATGATGATGATTATTTATTTAATTTATTTAAATTTCTCTTTACAGTCGAGAGAATTTACTGAAAGAGTACATCAAATTTTTACCATATTCTGTTAACATTGCATCACACTTTCTAATGGTTTTGGTCGAGCCTCTCACAATGTCAACAGCAGAATTAATAAATAATCCAATGAGCAATGAGGAACTTAAACAATTGGCTATGAAGCAAGGTGGTGAATTTGTTGATCGTGAAATTGCACATCAAATGATGGAAATGTATGAATTAAGTCAAATGCACAATGTTGAAATTGATGAAGATATTGATTTTAAAGATTGGGCAGATACTGCTAAAGTGCTTGATTAAATTGCCAAGTCACAGTGAGCAGACTTACCCGCATAATTATCATTTTGCAAAATTTGTTTAGTTAAAATTGTAGCCTGATAATGCGAAAGTTCATGATGAAATGGCAAATCAGAATTTATAAGCTTGCAGGCAATTTTTAGTTTTTAGTGATAAGGCAAAATATACTAGCTTTATTTATAAAAATAAAAAACAAGTTTATAGAAAAATATACAAATAAGCATGAATAAGCAAAATACGAATAACAAAAACATATGTTTACATTTGAACCGCAAAACAGCTGTTGAAAATTATCAACCTCTTTTTAATTAGCAGGACAACACTTAATTTATTGTGTTTACACTGTCAACAGCTGATAGATACGCGGTTGATAAAAAAAACTATTTGTGGCAACACTGTTTGTGAATAACACTATTGTGTTAACACTGACAACAGCTGATCGACTCTCACTATTTACAAAATTTTTTGTTGTGGCAACACTGTTCATAATTTTGTTATCGTTATCGTCATATGTTTTGACAACAACAAGTTGCCATCGAAAATAATTCTCAAAAAGATGTTGCAACCATCGCGGCAGCAGGTTCTGCGCCTCTATAAACATTTAATAAAATACGGCAATCATTTAAAACTAACAGATAAGAATTATTTTCTTGGCCGTATACGTCACGAATTTCGTGAGAATCGTGAACTAACAAATCCCCTAGAGATTGAGTTCAATTTTAAGGTGCGTGCTTACACATACAACATTTTATTATATCATATTCAAAATAATTTCTGTATATATTTCATACAGCGTGGTGAGACGTTGCTTAAGAAAGGACGCATACTCTAGTTATGTTGCTTATGTTACGCTCTCTCGCTGTGCCACTCTCCAGCACAATTTGCCGGTTGGCGTCCACAACCTGCACATTCGGGTATTATTCACGTTATCCCAAGCTGCAGGAATCTGATATTGAGGAGACATTAATGCGTGGCAGTGGACCAGGTGGACAAGCAGTAAATAAAACCAATAACTGTGTATTTTTGCGTCATCTACCAACGGGTATCACTGTCAAGTGTCATCTACATCGTTTAGCCTCCAAGAATCGCATCGAGGCAAGAAAAATTCTATTAGATAAACTTGATGCACAGCTAAATGGCGAACAATCGATTGCAGCACAGATTAAGGTACTCGAACAAAAAAAATCCACAGAGCGTAAGCGACGACAAGGTAAATTGCAGGAAATGAAGAAGAATTGGCAAAGTCGAGAACGTGCCGACTATGCAGAAGGCGAAAAATTATAAATAAATAAAAAACAATTCTAAATACTAGAAAAAAAGTTCTTGTACTTTAATGCAGATGAATAGCAATTGCTACCAGCTAGAGAAATCACCAAAGCCACCAGCAGTTTTCTTCTTTTTTGCCAATGGTTGAGTTTGTGCTTCTTTTGATGCCGCCGTCGTCGTCGCTGCTGGTTTTAAATATTTGCCAACACCTTCGCGATAGACTTTCAATGGTTCATTCATCCGTTTCTTTTGCTCTAGTTTTATGGCTTCCTCTTGCTTACTGTTGGCTTCATCGGCACGTTCCTTGGTCAATTGCTCGAGTGCCTCTTCAAAGGGATTCACATAGACCTGTGCACCTTCAATGATAATATCCTCAATGGGTTTATCTTTGTTATCCACTTCAATATTTTCCATTTTCTGTAGTGTTTCCAAGCCACCAACCAATTTGCCAAAGATTGTATGTTTGCCATCAAGTTGTTTGCAAGAGCGATAGGTAATGAAGCTAGAGAGGATTTGGAATGATTAATAATTTGATAATGTTAATACATGTTCGAGCAACTTACAACTGTGAACCATTTGTATTGGGTCCAGAATTGGCCATAGATAATATGCCACGTCCAGTGTGTGTTAGATTTGGTTTAAACTCATCTTCAAATACTTTGCCCCAAATTGATTTGCCGCCAGCTCCTGTGCCTGTAGGATCACCACCTTGTATCTGCATAGAGTTGCTAATGTTAGCATTGAAATTTTCAATAAAATTAATGCAACTTACTATAAAGTTTCTTATGGAGCGATGGAACAGCACATTATTATAATAACCATCGGTGCAATGTTTAATGAAATTATCACAAGCACGCGGCGTCTGCTCACAGTACAGCTCCAAATTCAATGGACCAAAATTAGTATTAAGTCGTACATATCCTTTCTTTTTCACACGCTCATATTTGACCAGATCATCATCAATGATTGCCGCTTCTGACTGTGATACGGGCACCATGGCAGTCGATGTAAAACTGGCGGCCACAGCACCAGTTGAATAATGTGCAGCATTAAATTTATCTGCTTTACGTTTACTAGTGGAGCTTGAGGCTTCATCCTCATCGGGTTTTTGATAGTCCTTCTGCAGTTGATCTAATGTTTCTCTGGTTTCCAAATTCATTGTTTTGATACGTCGCTGGGGATCCTTGCGTTCCAATAACTCTTCGGCCGATAGTATGCGTAAATTTTTACGTATATGATAAAATTTTGATATATCAAATTTCTCCAAATGCTGTGGATCTTGTATTGTAATAATATCCTTCCGTAGGAATGGTGTATCATCAATTAAATCTTTCCAATTTTTTGTCTTTATATTCAATTGATCAATTGCCTCCCAGCAGTAAACGTTACCAGTAGTGCCCACAGCAACAATATGTGAATTCTTACTAAATGGCTTAAACAGTGCCGGGCAATGATATTCATCGTTAGCATTTTTATGAAAATTTAATTTAATTAAAGACTTGGAATCCATTTTTTGGCCAGTGATGGGATTGACTTTGAATGTTTTGAGGAACGTTAATATTGCTTCATATTCAAAGATATTGCCATTGAGATCACAATATGGCATTTCAAAGGGGGCCATTGTAATGCAACAATTGCCAAAGGGTAAACGTTTAAATTTAATATGTTCATTTTCTAAGCTTTCAACTTTTTTGCCACCATAAAACTCGCTCCATTCGGTGTATGTTAAATACCTGTAAAATAGTATAATTAATGAATTGATGAAACATTTAACAATTGTGCCACTTACATTTTATCCTTTTGATGCTGTCGTTTACCCATTTTAGCTGATTTATTTTAATTAAATTTGCAAAATTATAAACAATAATAAATAATGGAAGCTGTATGCAAAAACTCGATAAATTGTTTGATTGTGGCGGTCTGTCGATAAACAAGTAAAGCGATAATATTATTGCAACAAATCGTGGTGTGGTAACACTGTCAAAACAATTACAAAGCCGCGTCAATTTTATATTATTTACATAAATAATTTGAAACTATGTCACAATCAGAGAAAAAAGCCTTAAAAGTTACCGATATTGAAGAAGCATATAATAAACACTTGCCTGTTGCAGCAGCAGTGAGAGCAGAATATGATAAAGCATTATCAGAACTGTGTGCAGACATGAGGTAAATTGTACAGTTATTATTTTTATTTATTTTTTTATAATATATTTATTAAACATTTCAGTGCAGATTGCTTGGAACCATTTGCAGCGATACTACTAGAGCATGAAAATACAATACTAAATAAGGAGACATTAATAGAACGCATGCGCTGTAGAATTACACAAGTCTTGTGCCAAATTAATGATTCGTTCTTTGTGGGCAACGATGTGGCTAAAAAATTGGTTACGATGGAGGTGCTCAAGGAAAAGTTTGAGCCCTATAAAGGCATCAACTGGTATGTATATTGAGGTGAAAGTTTAAACACAAACGGGATACTGAATAATCTCTTTTTAGGAACGTTAATTGCATGACGCCAGACGTGCGAACTCGTCCGGTGCGCATGCGTCTTATGGATTCCAGTATACGCTTTTTACAGAAGCAAATAGAATCACAAGAAAAACAACTAAAGGTATTTCTTCATAGTAGTAGTAGTAGTAGGATTCATAATTATATTCCATGTTGTTCTTCATTTTGTGCAGATTGCCAGTGCTAAAAGTGAAGAGAGTCGCGCCAGGCTACAACATATACAGACGGAACGTATTAAACTAAACGCTTTAATGCATCAGCAAAAGATCTGCTATACAGAATTGTCACAAAAAATCGATGATGTACTTCTAAAACTGTTGCAACCTAAAATTGTTTAATTTGTTAAATAAATTATTATTTTTAAATGAAACTGACTTTTTTTTAGTACATACAAGACTCGATAATTGCCATTAATCGAACTATCGAGCAAAAAAAGAATGAGCGTAACAGGCAGAGCGTAACAGCCTGAGCAAGAGCGCAACAGTAGGATAACAGAGTTTGTAAAATATCCGCTATTTTGTCGCTCTGTTAATGTTATTTAGCTTTGCATTAGAACTGTCCGACAGGCCCCGGATCAGTAAAGAACTTGCACTTCATTTGTGAGGATTAGAATTAAAATGTTTTTTTTTTTGTGTAAACTTTTATGAAATGATTTTTTTTTTTTTTTGAAAATTATAATTTATCTTTAGTTTTACGGTTGTGAACAGTGCAAATTCTGTGTAATATTGAAAGGATTGCACTATTCACGGCCGGAAAAACGAAGAGCTTAAAAACGACAGTGATATATATATATATATATATATATATATATATAAAATTTTAATAAAATTAAATAATTGCAGCATTAATTTTGCAGACCGTGTGCAGTGTTCAATATGTTAAAGTTCTCATATTGCACTATACCCGGCCTGCAAATGATGCCTTAACTTCAATAAAACGGCATAAAATATTTTCAGGACGGTAATTGTGTCAATATGTGGAATTTATAAAACATCATTACAATGTTCAAAAATATATATTGCACTTTTCCCGGCCTGAAAATGATTTGTGCGAACAACAGAAAAAAAAGATTTTATATTTTTCATCAAATGAAAAACAGAGACAAAAATGTTAAAAGTTTTAGGCCGTGATACGTGCAATTATGTATGTTATTTAATTAATATATTTGTTTAAACATATTGCACTTCTCCCGGCCTCTAATTGTTAATGCATAATACAACAAAAAGAAAAAAGAAAACTTCCAACAATTTTTTTTTTCTGTGTACATACACAAAAATTATTGTATAAAAATTGAAAGTTCCGTTAGGACATAAAACAAAAGACATGCATCATGCAGAAGGTGCAAGCGAGACCTCTGCCAGCCTCTAATTGTTAATGCATAATTCAACAAAAAAAAAAAATCGACCATTTTTTTTTTCTTGTGTATATATATATATATGTACATAAAAATGTATAAAAATTGAAAGTTCCGTTAGGACGATCAACGAAAGCCAAGCATTAAGTGCGAGCGAGACAAATGTAGTATAGTATATAGCGCCGTGCAAAAATCTTGGCTTTTTGTTGCGTGTACGTCGAACTTTTTTCTCTTTGCTTTCACATGTTCTTTCGTTGCAAGTGATGCCCATTTTATCAAAATATTTGTTCAGTTTGTGTATGTGTGTGTGTGTATGTATGTGTTTCTTGAATTTCTTCTATGTGAAAAGTTTTATACATGAGTTTTGTGTGTATGCAGCATTAGTTTTTATTTTCGGACGTTAAGATTTAAATAATAATAAATTTTAAATTGAATGAATTTAGTTAATTAATGTTTATTAATGATAAGTTTTATTATTTTTTTTTAATTTTATAACATTTTCAAAAAAGACAAATTAGAATTTTCGAACAGTTCTAAGGATTAAAGGATTAAAATTAAAATTATTTAACTTATTTTCAAAATATGCTTTGTTATTTGATAAATGTGTTTTATAAATGCAGAGAATATATATATATATTTTTTTAATTTTATAACATTTTCAGCTGAAGTCCATGCAGAATTTCAAATTTGAACGGTTAGTTTAAAGTGGCGCCACCTGCAGTCAATTTTTAACACTAGCGATGCAGTTATAGCTTATTCAACAACCATTTTTAACAGCGCTGTAAACATAACAGTGGTGAATTGTGTTAACGAAAATGTGCAATGTTTAAAAAATAAGTGAAATTGTTAATTTTTATAAATTTTGTTATGGAATAATATTTGTTTTTAATAAATAAGTTTTTTATGACTTACTATTGGCTGTCAAAAATAATATAATATTTTTTTTACTTTCTTTGACATTATAATTCTGGTTTTAGTGCGTTTCTCTTCGTATTGCTGCCAATATATATTTTTTTGCTCTGCTTTAGTGTTGCCTTAATTGAAATAAACAAATTTAATTAGTGCGCTTCGCTGGTTGCATTTATTTGCACGTCATTTACCGTTTGTTATTATCAGCGCCAGTTTACCGCCTACCGTCGCTAGGGGGCGCTGCTGTGGCCAGCTTGCCTAATGATAGGCGCAAGCTTTTGGCTCTGGCTGGTGTGCAGGTCGGATGTGAGTTAAGAGAGAGAGAGAGGGAGGAGGTGAAGAAGTGGGCAGACTGACTGTACAGCTTCACTGGCCATTGGGTTGGAAAACTAACAAGAAGTGGGCCTACATGCATTTGGTCGAAAGAGCACGCGCAGTCAACAAGTGTGAAATTGAGTGCATATAACATGGCATAATAGCTTATAGACTAGGGTAGGGTGGTAGGTGGTAAATTTCCTTCTTAACTCAACTTGACCAGAGAAAGAACCGTTCTGGCTGCTTGAGAAGGCGCCTCAAAGCGGAAGTTAACATAATGTTCGTACAGTGAACTCACATTTGGGAGAGATGCATTGTTCAAGATTAGCTTAGTTTGTCTCTTGAGAACTTTCCATCGCATCAGCTCAACTTTAGCTGTTGTTGATGGCGACAATAATTAAATGTTTGCTTTAGCACAACAACAACAGCAACAATGACAATGTCAGCAGCTGCAGCACCAACAACAATAACAATAGCGAGAGATTACGTAATTGCTCGCAAAAACGTTGCGCTCCCACAATTTCTCATCTTTCGCAACCGGCTGATATTTATCTTATTCTGTGCGAGAATGCGAGAGCGATCCTTTAAGCATTATTGTTCTCCTCTTCGCACCCTACAGTTCATTCATATTTTGCTCTCTCAGTAGCTTTTGTGTAAAAAGAGCTTTTGCATAGTGTGAGAGCGAGTCAGAGTTATAATGTGTATTTTAAAAGACTTTAATTGTTATTGAGTTATATTTAGTTTTAAATTAATAGATTTTATATAATTTACAAATTTTTTGAGTGCCCCATGTGGTTTGCCTTAAACTTAAGCCAGTCAAGCACAGTGGCTGCATTGGCTCAACGAAGCGCACAAAAAAAAAACTAATTACACACATACACAAAGAGTGACAGAGCGAGAGAAACAGAGAAGGAGAGAACACACGTCACGCGCAGACTGCAAGCCAAGCAGCAGCGGCGCTTGAGCTCAACACATAACTGATGCTCAGCTTGCTGTGGAGTATTCAGTTACTTTGCGACCAGCGCGCGGCTTGGACGTGTTTTTCCTCGTGTTCAACGTGTGAAGTAAGATTAAAGTAAACGGTGTCTCTCGCGTATATGCATGTGTGATATGTATATATATGTGTGTGTGTGTGTGTGTGTGCATGTGTGTTTGGTGTCTTTTGTTTTTATTTGCCGTTGATTTGTTGAAGTTATTTTTTTTTTGTCGACGCCGCTAAAGCCACTAGCCACTAGCTGGCCACCAGTCGCGACTACTTGACTTGGCATTCTCTTTAGCACTCATTCCCGGCTTTGTTTCATAATATTTCGATGTAGTATAAGTGTGTATGTATATGTGTGTATGTGTGCATGTGCATGAGTTATGAATGTGCGTAAAACTGTAAAGAATACAAATGAAATGAAATAAAATAAAATACTTCGCTTATTATTCGTGTGTGAAGCATGTGCCGTTTGTTTTCGGTTTTCTGTTTCTGTTTCTATTTCTGTTTTATCTATTCCTGCTATTTCGCAGTGCAATTTATAATAATAATAATAATACATATTAATTAAATAATGCTACGTTTATCTTTTCGTTTCGATTAATTAGATAAAAATTTGTGTAGTTTTTTTTTGAATTGTTGGCGGCGAAAATGTTGACGGCGCAACAACTGTGGCATGCCTCATGTCTGGCATTAATTATCTATTGTGGATTAGCACAAGCGAAGGGTAAGTTTAATATGTTTATTTTTGTTAACAAAAAAAATAATTTGCAACTATAACTATAAAAAAAATGATAGCTATAAAAAGCTAATTTATAGCAAATAATTGTTATGTTTGTTTTTATTCGCCGCATTGCTGTGAAGTGATAAATGCAAAAAGCTTTGCATACTCATTCACACAGCTGCAATTAAGCTTCACCTCAAACTCTCTCACAAACACACACACACATACACAGACATACTCTCACACGGAGAGACAATACAGATAAGTGCACACAGACAAGTTGCGTTGTTCATGATGTCATTTGGTGAGCAATGAAATACGAAAATGGTTTTTTTTTATTTTTGAATTTTTGTTTTTGTTGTATTTTTTTTTGTTCGCCGCAAAACTGACCTCGTTTTCGCTTGAAGTACGCTTGCTGCTTTATGCCTTACAATTCTTCAATATGCGCGGGGGCGTCTCAGCTCTATATAAGCTCTGTTTGTGTTTGTGTTTGAATATTTAACGGTTTTGCTAGGGCAACTTTTGCACGAAAGACTCTGACAACGAACTTGGCTAATAAAGTTTTGTAGCATGTCTCAAGTGTGGGCTCTCTTTATCTTTCTCACTCTATGCCATGATTCACTCAATGTCTGTCCAAACTGACTGCCATATAAGCTGACACTACTATATCCCACAAGCATATACTATACTATACTAACACTTTTAGCCCTACTACTCCACCCACCCGCTCATAAACTCATGCATATTCAGAAAACAAAGTCTTACTACATTAGTCATTAAGTTGAGTAGAGAGTGAAGAGTGAAGAGTGGAGAGAATTGAGTGCTGCAAGTTGCCTTACAGAGTCAGAAGGCAGACAAACAAATGCGGCAAAAACAAAAGACCAACAACACACGAAGACAACAGCAACCACAAGTAAGACAACAACAACAATAAGTAGAAGAAAAAAAAACACCTACACAGGAAGGGCAACATGACACGCTGAAAGCGAACAGAAAAAGATATATATATACATATAGTATATACTGACTATAAACAGAAATATAAGCTAAGCAACTAAAATACTCTTGTCACGAAATGATGCTTCTACATATTGATATTGCTAACATACTAAAAATAGAATTTTTTTTTAGCTAATAATTAATTTTCATAGTCAGAACATTGAAATTTACTTGAAAATACAAAAAAAAAAACAAATAAAAATAAAAATTACGAGTTAAATTATAATAAAAATATTTAAAAAAAAAATTTTTAAAAAATTAACTTTGCATAGTTCATAAATTAGTAGTTATAACAACTTCCGAAGTAACTTTAATTGTTAAACAATAAAAAGAAAAAAAAAACAATGAAAAAACATTTAACGACAAAGTTTTAATAACCATTTAAGTGTAGGGCATAAAAAAAAGCAGCTTTGGCCCTGGCAAAAAACAAAAAAAAAAAAAAAAATATTAAAGATAATATCAAAGTCGGAAAAAAAACAACAACAACGAAGCAAAAATGAGAAATTTATGCCCACATACGATACGCTGTGCGATACATCATCATACATTGTATGAGACAGTAGTATTCATATATAGATAAATGTATCTGTATGTGTGTGTGTATGTGTGTATGTGTGAGCATTGGTGCTTATTAAAAGGCAATCATGCGCTCGAGCCACAACAACAACAACAACAACAGTGAAAAACATAGCACAGCAGAGCACAGAATTTACTTCAATACTTGGCTAACTTATAGTAAGCAGCAAAGTAAGTAGTAGATAGAGAAGGAGAAGGAGTGAAGTAATAGTGATAGTGGTAGTGGTAGTGGTGGGGTGTGTAGTGCAAAAAGAAAACAAAAATAAAAAAAAAACAGCCAGAAGAACACGCGGCCAATAAGCGCATGACATTGGCCTTTGTCGACTCAAGTGTTGCTTGAATCTTCGACTCGACTCGACTCTCCTCTCCTTCTGTATGTCTCTCTGTGTGTGTGTGGTTGTGTGTATTGCCTGCTGTCTGACCATATAAGAAAAACAAAAAAAAAAAAAATAATAAAAAAAAGAAATAAACGCTACCAAAAGCCAAGCAGCTTTATTTATAAACGTTAAAAGGCGAAACTCAAGTGCAAAAATTGCGCAAAAATGAAGCGATAAAAACTGGCGACACTCGACGTGTAGGCGAACAGGTCCCAAATTGAGTTGGCTAACAACAACAACAATTGCAAGACAAACAAATAACAATATATATATATATAGTATATATATCAGACAGAGAGAGAGAGAGAAGGAGTGAGAGTGAGAGAGAGTGTGTGTGACTGTGTGAAAGAGAAAAGGGATGCAATATATTATAGAAACTCGAGTAGAATTGAGCGACAGTCTCAAGCAGCTCAAGAGTAAACTTTATAGCTGGCGGCAAGCAGCAGACAGCAGACTCTTAAACACTGAAAGCAACAGCTGAAGCAGCAGCAGCAACAGCAGCAACAGCAGCAACAACAGCAACATCAGCAACAGTCACAGCCGCAGTAAGAGCTGAAAGCTGAAAGCTAAATTACTGGGCTGCTGTTGCCCGAGCGTGGGGCGTGTCTGAATAGATTTAAAGCGAAACTATATATATTTTTTTTTCTTCAACGTTTTTGTTATAGAAAAAGTAAAAGTTTTTTCGCTTAGATAAAATACAACAACAACTGGCAACAACAACAAGAAAATTATCTTGTTTTTATTTTTTGGGCATTGTTATGCGAGTTTTTTGTTAACTAACTTTTAACTTTTCAAAGAATATTTTGCTATAAATTTCACTAAAAAGTTATACAATTTCACATGAAACTAATGCTTAAAAAAAAATTCACTTGAAATTTACTGAGAAAACACAAAAATGGAAAAAAAAACAACAGACAAAATCAAAGTAAACATTTTTATATAAATGACGTGTATTCTTTAGTTTTTGCCAAGTTCCCAAAGTCTTGATTTTGATGATGATCTCACTGACTTGCAGCTTTGCAGCTTTTCAAGTACAAGTGGAAGAAAAAAAATAAAAAAAACAATAACGAAATGAAACTTCACAGCTGAGCGCACACAGAGACATAAGCAGTGAGAGAACCAGAGCCACGCCTCTTTTGTCGCTATGATGAGCGGCCGCCAAGGTAAAAAAAAAAAGGAAATCTGACAAATCATCGAACTGTGATTAACTTGTTTAATTGTTCTTGGCACAAAGCACACGCGACGGCAAATGGCAAACAGCAGCGACGACGACGGCGACCTTGTGTTTTTGATGTGATATAGCCTGTAAAACTATATCTCTCTCTCTCTCTCTCTCTTTGTCTATGCTGTTTAGGCATTATAACTCTTCAAGTGTCTATGCCTATGTCTATGTGTATGTGTGTGTGTTGCACATGCACATCGTTTAATTTATGGCCAGAACGAATCAACAACAAACGAATGACTTAGACAACGAACTTGCCATGGCATAATATATCGATGCGCGTCTTTTGGTTGTAAATCTTGTAACCAAACAGCGTCCATTTAAATAACATGCAACAACAACAATAAAAACAACGCGCGCAGCAGTCGCATTAAGACAAAAACATTGACAATCGCAATGTGTGTGTGTGTTGGAGGGGGCGGTGGTTGCAGCAGGCACAACATAAACAAAGCACAACAACAATAATGATCAGTGTGCTTTGACAAGCGACAGTTGCCACAGTTGTTGTAGTTGCATAGAGTAAGAGAGAGAGATAGAACGTTTGCCTAAAAGGACAAACAAAACGAAATGCTCGTAATAATAAAGAAATTGCGCGCCAAACATTGTCCAGTCTCGTCCACATTATGCCAACGGGCCTGGCTAACAAAAAAAAAACAACAACTCGAACTCGAAGTCGAAGTCGAAGTCAAACTCTTGCAAAGTCCAAGACGTAGTGCAAGTTTTGTTGTTCTGGCCAAAAGCAAGCATTGCAGAGGCAAGGCCTGTTTCAAGCCAAAGCAAAGTAAAGACAGGCGCAAACGCAGGATGATGATGAAGCTGATGCCACACAAGGCAAATAAACCGCTTGACTGTAGCAATACACACAGACACAGACACAGACACACATGCACATGCACAGCTATTGCCTCTGTAGCTCAGTGGCCAGCTAAGTTTTGCTGGCACTGTTGAGTCTTTGCAGCAAAAGTTAAACTCAAAGTTGCAGCGCGCTTTACATTTTTGCCTTATGTGTGTGAAAAATGCCAATTTTAGAGCAAGTCTAAGTCGAGATGTAGACTCTCTCTCTCTCTCTCTGTCTTTCTCTGTGTGTGTGTGTGCGAAAAATTGCCCGTCTAGACAAGCGCAGCAGCCAGAATAACAACAACAACAACAAGAAGAAGAAGAGTGAAAAACAACAATCAAAGCCTTTTGCTAAGCTAATAAAATCGAGCTACGATTGGCTTCGACTCGTGTCTGTTCACTGTAGTTCAGTTCAGTTTTGTTGTGTGCTGCATGCTGCTATGTTTTTCAGTCTCTGTCCCCTCTGAACTCTTAACCCATTGTTGCCAATTCATTCGTTAGATGCTTGACCCACTCGACTTTGCTGTTGCTGCTGCTGAAAAAAAAAAAATAATAAAAAAAAAATCAAAAAATAAATTTTTTTTAATGCCTTTTTTTCAAGTAATAATTTTTTTTTTTTTTTGATTTATTTAACTGAAATTAGAAAGTTTGCCAGAGTGTACATGCTGATGCTATATAGCTATTATATATACAAAGCGCATTTCAATATGCTCTTTTGTAATGTTAATGCATAAAAACTTAGCTGTCAATCAAATTATTCACATATCAAAAAAATTGTAAACAAAATGAAATGTCATGGGGTTAAGGTCGCCGCTGGGTATTGCAAAACAATGTGTTACACCTCCCCCCATGCCCTATGATACGCCACTTTTCCCCTCTTTTGCTGCTTGCCATTCCCTATATGTAAACGCTGTGAGTTTAGCTAGAAAAAACTGTTGCAGTCTTGCACAGTCTTGCATAGACTTGCATAGCAGTGTCTGTTTTTTTTTGCGGCATTTGGCAGATTAAAAGGCAGCGATAAGAAAACGAGCAAATCGAAAGGCGTCGGCTCGCTTTAAGGGCCTCTCGCTCTCGTTCTCGCTCTTTCTTTTGATCTCGTTCTTGTTCTTTCTCTCTCTCTCTCGCAGCTTGCATCTTTGCGCTTGCTCTCGCTTTTGCTTTTGGCACTGTGCAATGTGCAATGCTCTGCCTGCTTCTGATCATCTATAGCTACCTAAGGTCTTACCTTGCCTTGCGCCCCCCCGTTAAACTCTAGCATTTGTCATCGAGTGCATTGCCATCTTTTTGTAGACGGCATTTTTATTGAATTACAATCGGATCGGATTTATATCGCCTTTAACTGCTTGCAGTTGGCAACCAACAGGCAACAGTGAACCAAGTGAAGGCTCAACACTGCAGTTGAAGTCATAGTCATAGTTCGACAAGGACAACTTACTCACGTGTTCAACGTTAATTAGCTTGCAAAAAATTTAAAGAAAAAACCTAAAGAAAAACATAAAGAAATATTTAATAACAGCAGCAGCAGAAAAAAAAAATATATATATAAAAAAAATTGATATATACAATTTATGTTGCTTATGTTGCGACTTTATACGAAATACAGTTTGGCTTGACGCGTTACCGTTACTTTGACCATTTTGGCAACGCGTTCCGACACACAAAATCTGACATACTGCATGGCAGGCGGAGCGACACGGCCAAAATGAAATGCCTAAAAGGCTTTAAGCTTGCTGCTGCTGCTGTTGCTGCTGCTGCAATGGCCATGGCATATGGTCAGCCGCACAATCAATTCGCGCTCCCAAGGCATTTCGATTGGCCCAGAGACGAGCAAGGAGTAGCAGTAGTGCTGCATGTGGGGGGAAGCATGTGTCGCGAATTGCGTAGCATGGACCAAAAATCTCTAACTGTATACTGCAACACTTGAGCACTTAACGGGTTTGGCACTAAAGCAGCAAGAGAGAGAGAGCAGGAGAGAAGAGAGAGAGACAGTGCATGAGCTGCCGGATAGAGAGCGAAAAAAAAAAGCAAAAGCCATGCGTATTACACAAGACTAATTGTATTAGGCCGCAAAACTACAACAGCAACAACTGTAACTGCAAACAGCAAATAGTAACAGCAACTAGTTGCAACTGCAACTGCAACATGTTAATGCTTATATACATGTATATATCTAACATGACCAAGTGATTTAGTTGTGCTATGCTGATGCAAGCTTCTCTCTCTCTCTCTCTCTGCTCTCTGCTCTCTACTTTAATCTCATTGCATATGCAGGCCATAAAGGAAATTTGAAAATTATATAACAGCATTCAAATTCGGCATGGGAATTCACAGAAGCATGCAAAATCATTTGCCAACATGTCTTCATTGTTGTTTTTTACTCTTTGCTCTTGCTCTTGCTAAGCAACTGCTGTAAGCATACATATGTGTGTGTGAAATTTTCTTAAGAAGTTTTTTTTATTTTTATTTTATGCAAATTTCTTATTATTATTTTTTTTTTTTTTTAGAATTTTGTTTACATTTTTTTCAAGAATTTTTTGAATTTATTTTATGGAAATTTCAGTGAACTTTTGTTTTTTATTACTTAATGAATTTGAATAATGAATTTGAAAAATGAATAATGAGAACATAGTCTTTCTCTATCTCTATCTCTCGCTCATTGACTATCTGACTCACTATGTATATCTACCTTTCTCTTTTACTCTGTATATATATCTCTATATCTCTATCTCTCTTTTTCACACTATCTCTTCACTATCTATCTTATTCTGCATATCTCACTATTTCTCTCTATCTCTCTCTCTCACTTATTCTTTCTCTTTCACTCTGTATATCTCTATCTCTCTCACGGGTTTGCTATCTCTCTCTGTTTATATCTCACTCTGTATATCTCTTTATCTCTCTATCTCTCTCTCATGCGTTCTCTATCTCTCTCACTCTCTCACTCTGTACATCTCTATATTCTCTCACTCTTTATCTCTTTCATTATTTCTCTCCATCTCTCTCAGGCGTTTTCTATCTCTCTCATTGTGTATATCTCTCTATCTCTCTCTTTCTCTCACTTATTCATTATCTCTCTCACTCTCTATATATCTCTATATCTTCTTGTGTCTTATTTATCTGTCTCGCTCACCCTATTTACCTGTCTCTCTCTCACTTTCTTCATAACTGCCTTTATTCCCGTCTTTCTCTCTCTCTCTCTCTTTGTACATACTTAATCTTAAGTTTGTTTATTGCAAAGTACTAAATAAATTTCTAGTCCCACTTTTAACTTAATCTACATCATACACAATTCTCTTCCCCTCTTTTCCTCTTAGTTTCTTCTTCTCTTTCACTCATCTCATTTCCATGCTAAGTACTTCTCTATAGATTCTAGGTAAAAGCTGCAAAAAAAATTGTAATTTTTCCATGTCAACCTTCTTGACATTTTTATTTTTTTTATGTATTTTTTTTTGTTATTTTCTTCGCAGCATTTTGTATGCCAAAGCTGTCAACTTAGAATTGTCGCTTGTCGCATGTCGCTTGGCGTCTGTCGCCAGTTGTAGACTGTAGCCCAAGGGCATAGCGTAGCGTGGCATATTTATGCGTTCTTTTGGTTCGATTAACGTTACGATGTGTTGACCATAAACTTGGCAACGTTTTTTTTGCATGCGAAAGCAAATGACAGACGACAGGTGTAACAGTTGTATTTGTTGTTGTTTTAGGAATCTAGAGCAAATATTATGTAAATTTTATATGTTGTTGAACTGAAAAAAAAAGAAAAGAATAACAAGAAAAAAAAATAAAGTAAAAAAAAAATCAAGAGAATGCAAAAACCTGAAGCTAATCCTGTGCACAGCCTACGCGCATTGGCAGCGAGTCAAATGTAAAGTAAAGCGATTGCAGTTAACGTAGCTAGCTAGCTGCTTACCGTTAGCCAAGTTGTACAACAGTCTGTCCAAAACTATGTGTCCACAAAGTGTCGAAGTGGCCAAGTGGCTCGTTGGGTTTTTAATTACCAAACGCAAGAGTTGTGCGTAAAAAGAAAAAAGAAATAAAAAAAAAAACAAAAAATGCATAAAAGCAACTTCAGCCGACGTCAGGCAAAATAACGGCGAGTGTGGCAGCAACAGCAGCAGCAGCAGCAGCGGCGGTGCTAGAACAGGATCAGCGCCCCATGGAAATTAATAAGGCAGAAAGAAAGCAGTTTACCAAGTGTGAAAGAACGAGAGAGTGAGAGAGAGAGAGAGAGAGGGAAGTATAGTGCGTAAGCTGTATATGAACGCCCGCAGCGGCAGCTGGCAGTTGGCTTTAAATAAAAAAAAAAATATTGCTAGCCACAATTGCATAATTTATGCGAAATTTATTTAATCTATTAGACGCACTGACCCGCAACGGGAGATGAAGATACAGAATACAAGTAGACAAAGACAGACAGTGTGTGTGTGTTTGTGTGTGAGTGAGATAGCAAGTTAAAGAGTTTTGCATTTAGCCTTGTCTATATGATAAATTGCACGTCTAACTGCATGTGGAAAATTAATCATATTTATTTCTTGTCTACTTTTCTTTTTGCCGACTGCGCATAGTCAATGCTTTGATCTCTATTGTTCTTGCTGTTGTTGTTGTTGTCGTGTGGGCATTGATAAAGCGCATGCCATTGCCAATATACAGTTTGCAGATGATGATGATGGCCAACGCGTTGAATGGCGGCTCTATGATTGCCCAAAAAAACAAAACAAAAGACTTTGGCAAACAAACTTTTGCCAATCATTAAAATGAATTTAAAGCAAAAACAAAAAAAACAAGTAAGAAAGTTATAGTCGAGTGTGCTCGACTATATAATACTCGGTGCCCAAAGTTATATTATATATTTATTTTGCTCGTGCTGCGCACTCGCCAATTTTAAGATAATATAAAAAAAAAAATTTTAAAAAAAAAAATTAAAAAAAACAAGTAAGAAAGTTATAGTCGAGTGTGCTCGACTATATAATACTCGGCACTCGCCAATTTTAAGTTAATATAAAAAAAAAAATTTTAAAAAAAAAAATTAAAAAAAAAAATCATCTCGGGAATCGAACCGCGGACCTCATGCACGCGAGTTCAACCCTCTAACCACTGAGCCACGCTCTTCACAAGTGTGAAAAAATGTTGCCGTCGTTTGGGGTGAGAACAGCAAGCAAGCGTACGCCTCTCAACTTTTGAAATTTGAAATGTGAATAACTTCCATGTTTATTATCCGATCTGTACCAAATTTGTACACAACGTCCAGATAAACATATTCTAACTTTGTACCAAAATTCAGTGCTGTAGCTTGACTGGGTGTGGGTGAAGTGGTGTGTTCAAAATGGTTTTCATCGATTTGTGGAGGCGGAGGGGGGCGTGGCAAAAATCCAAAATAAACTTGATCTGCCTGCAAACACTACAAACACTATGCAAAAAAAATTAAGTCTCTATCTCTTATAGTCTCCGAGATCTGTGTGTTCATACGGACGTACAGACGGACAGACGGACAGACGGACAGACGGACATGCTCCAATCGACTCGGCTGTTGATCCTGAGTCAGAATATATATACTTTATGGGGTCGGCCACGCCTCCTTATGGGTGTTACATACATTTGCTCTTGTCACTAACCCAATATACTCTTGGTTCCCAAAGGGCACCGAGTATAAAAATAGAATGGATTTCATTTTGACTTGTCTCAACAAGTCAGTGAACTTTGTGGTAAAAGAAGAAAAAAAAATAAAAAAAAATATATTTAAAATACTTTTTGATATGCAGATCAGAATTTTATTGTTGCTACCAATTGTGGCAAACAGCAAACAGCAAAACAGCAACAATTTTATTATTAACACTAAATAGCCGCAAAAAAATTTCAAGTGAATAAAGTTAAATAAGTTGTTGTTGTTGTTATTGTTGTTGTTTGTCTCTTTTGTTGTTGTTGCTGTTCTTCTACTACTTCTGCTTTTTGTGGCGCTCGTTGCGCAATTTACGCACGCAAAAAGCGTCGACAACGTCAACGTCAACAGCCCAAAGTCAATGACATTGCAAAATTAACAAGTGGCAGCATTATAAGCTTTTAGCAACGACTAAGTGATACCCTGTAAAGCATAAATAAACAAGACAAAGTGAGAGAGAGAGGCAGAGAGAGGGAGAGAGAGAGTAAGAGAGAGAAAGAAATATTGATAGCATACATAGTTGAAAGACATGAAGAGCAATTGAAGTGTGAAGAGAGCGAAAGAGCAATGCAGCTTAAGTATGAATAGAGATAGAGATAAAGAGAGAGAGAGAGAGGGAGCGAGAGAGGGAGAGAGCAAGTGAGTGAGATAGAAGAAAGTGTTGAGTGTTAAGTACATGTATTTATCATAGATTTCTATAGAATGTTGTTAGTACATATGAAAACTGCTCGTTAGAATTGCCCTACGGATGCAGACTATAATGATAATAAAAATAGAAAAAAAAATATATTTATATATGTGCTCATTATTGTTGTAAGCACATTTAATGACAATAATAACAGCAGACAGCAGCAAGCAGCAGCAGCGTAGAGTGGGAGAGTTGCTGAAGAAGAAGTGAAAAAAAAAATGTTAAAGAAGTCAAAGCAGAAGTTGAAGCAGAAGTAGAAGCAGAAAAAAGGGGGACAAAGACATAAACACTTAATGTCATATGCTTTTTCATAACTATTATTTTTGTTTGTCGGCCTGTGGCCTCTTTAATTAAAGACAAACACAACACAGTAAAGAAATAATAACAACAACAACAACAACAAGAAGAAGAAAAATGAGAACGATAACGATTCTTAGCATCATTTGCTTTTTCAGCACATCAACAGCTGCGCAGACTAGACTAATAATTATCTATACACATACACAGACAGACAGACAGACAGATAGACACTCAGACAGACATATGAATATTGCGATACTTATCGCCTTGCTTCAGTTAGTTTCGGTTCTTTCCATCTGTCTGTCTGTCTGCCGCTAATGAACACGATCAACGGCGCAGAGTGAAACATTGAAAGACATAGAGAAATGAGAAATCAGCGCGATAAAAATCAGTGACAAAAATGTTTTTTTAATTAATTTATTGAATTGCTTGTGCGCATACTTTATGCCGCAACTGTAAAATGCATCAGCAAAAACACAAATTCAAAATTAGAGCAGTTCAATAATAAAAAAAATAAAAATCGATTAAAATAAACTTAGAAATTGGCAAAACATTCTGTTGCCAAGTTCGTGTCTTAAGTCTTTTGAACGCGTGCCAGCAGAAAAAAAAAATATAAAATAAATTTCAACATTTTTTTTTTTTATAGGTTTCTATGCTATTTTTTCTTCTTTTTTTTTTGCATTGTTTAAAATAGAAATAAAACTTTCAAACAATATTGTTATGAGGCTATTAGCGTAAAATATGTTAGTCGTTATAGTTTTTTTTTTTTTTTTATGACTGCATTTTTAGAGATTTATGTGCATAAATATTAAAAAAAAAAAGAAGAAAAAAAATGTGTTAATAATTTTGTAGATTTTTTTTTTTTTTTTTTTTTTGCAAAGTTTGTGTCACGTTACGCGCGAGTTACATAGAACACCATACCTTGCCTCCGTACCCCCGTTGCTCTCTGCCACTGGACAAGACTCTCTCGCATTTCTTACACTCTCGCTCTCAGTAACAGGATCAAAAGCTAGTTGCATAGAGCACCCTAGCCTGCCACTGTACCCTCGTCGCTCTCTGCCACTGGACAAGACTCTCTCGCATTTCCTACACTCTCGCTCTCAGTAACGGGATCAAAAGCATAACTCTTAGTTTTAGTTAGGCATATATAATTTTTGTCGAATGAAGCACTTTACTTTTTGTTATACCATTGAACTAAAAACACGTATTTTTCGCTCTTACTGGAGGCGCTGCATAGAAAGGCATAGAAAGATCTAGAAGAGGCCGAAGGTTCGCTGTCTCCCACCTCTTGATCACGTCCAACTGGTAACTTGCGCAACACTAGTTGCAACGTTGTAAGGTTGTAAAGCTAGAGTGAGTCCTAGAGTGCTGCTTATCAAACATGCATGCATGCGTTTGATGGCCAAATTACATGGCTCATTGGTGAAAAGGTAAAGGTAAATGCCAGAGGCAGTGCCAAAAGCAGAGACAGAGGCAAAGACAAATGCAAAGGCAGAACCAAAGGCAAAGGAGACTGAGACAGAGGCAAAGGCAAAGGCAACAGCAAAGGCAAAGACAAAGACAAAGACAAAGGCAAAGACAAATGCAAAGGCAAAAGCAAAGGCAAAATTAACAGCAGAGGGAAAGGCAAAGGGAAAGGCAGACATAGAGACTGAGACACAGACAGACACAGAGACTAAGACTTTGACTGTTACTGAGACAGAGGCAAAGGCAATAGCAAATGCAAAGGCGATGTCAAAGGCAAAGACAGAGGCAAAGGCAAAGGTAACAGCAGAAGGAAAGCTACAGGCAAAGGAAATGGCAATGGGAAAGGCAGACACAAAGACAAAGCAGAGACAGAGGCAAGGCAAAAGCAAAGGCGACGGCAGAGGCAAAGGCATCAGCAGAGGGAAAGGCATCAGCAGAGGGAAAGGCAAAGACAAAGACACAAATGCAAAGGCAGAGGAAAATGTAACAGCAAAGGGAATAGCAACAGCAAAGGCAGAGACAAAGATAAAGGCAGCAAAAGCAAAGGCGATGACAAAGTCATGGGCAGAGGGAAAGGCAAAGACAAACGCAGAGACAGGGATAGAAACTGAGACAGAGACAGATGCAAAGGTAAAGGCAAAGGCAAAGACAAATGCAAAGACAGAAGCAAAGGCAAAGGTAACAGCAGAGGGAAAGGGAAAGACAGAATCAAAGGCAAAGACAAACGCAGAGACAGGGACAGAGACTGATTCTGAGACTGAGACTGAGACAGAGGTAGATGCAAAGGCAACAGCAAAGGCAAGGGCAAAGACAAAGGAAAAGGCAAATGCAAAGACAGAAGCAAAGGCAAAGGCAACAGCAGAGGGAAAGGCAACATCAGAGGCAAAGGCAAAGTCAAAAGTCTAACGTAACCGCAAAAAAAGAGTAGCTGCCGCCGGTAATTGAAAAGAAATGCCCAAGATGCATATCCACAAAAACGGAATGTTAGAGCAAATTAAGCAACAACAACAACAACAACAACAACAACAAGAGCAGCAGCAACAGCAACAGTAACAACAGCAGCAACAGCAACAAAAGCAAAGATTGCTTAGTGCCTTGTGATATTGTGTGCTAACAACAAAGGTGGCCCCAACATCAGTAACAACAGCAACAGCAATAGCAAGAGCAACAGTAATAGCAGCAGCAGCAGCAGCAGCAGCAAGAGTACATTGCCGACGGTCAAATCAAGCGAACAGCAATTTACTTTTGGCCCAAACCGATTTTATTGCTGATTTTGTTGCTTAACAATTCAAATCCAGGAAGCAAATAATTTTTGCAAGCAAAAGCAAATGTTTTCGCTTTTCTTTAGCTGCTTCAAGGGCAACAAATTGAAGGCGGACGATGACGATGACGATGACGACAGCGACGCCAGCAACGACGATGATGATGTTGATGATGATGATGATGATGACGATGATGATGTTGATGATGAAGATGACGATGAACTGAATTTGATTGGATTGGAAAATGGATTGCAATGGGTTTGGCAATGATTTGAGATTACTTTGTAGTTGTAGTTGTTATTGTTGTTATTGTTGTTATTGTTGTTGTCTATGTTTGCGCATTTGATTTGCATTTGCCAACGAATTGAGTTGAAATTGAGTTTTGTCTGCCTTTTGGGTGGGAATTGTGCTTAATGTGCCCTGCGGTTTTTTTTCTTTCCTCTTTTCCTCTCTACAAATTTAACGAGTATGCGAGCACTCGAAACTCTTTGCTTCATGTTGTGAGAAGTAGAAGTAAAAAAAAATTTGCAAATATGTTTTCACAAATTGTTGCAGATAAGTGTAGATGATGATGAAGAAGAAGACTGTGCTGTGGTTTACTATATGTTAAAGTTTATTGATGGAAAATCAATTTGATAATCAGTTACATAAGTTATTTAACATTATGCAATTGTTGTTGTTTTTCTTTTGACTTTTCTTCATTGAAAATTTACCATGTCTCATAGCGGAAATGCAGCAATTTCTGCGTATAATAAAAATTTCTTTCTAATGTCAATTTTGCTAGTTAAAGTTAATGCAACATTCTTGGCCATTTTGTAGAAAGAAAACTATGTTGTCACACTTGCCTTTAGTCACAAGAAATATAAATTTTCTTCTTATTTTTTTTTTGCGCCTTATTCGTTGTTTAAGCAAAGCCTTAAGTGCAATTTCTATAGAATTTCAATTAAAATGTCGCCCAGTTTAGCTGCAATTAAAAGCGTGCAAAGTAAACGTTGAAAATGCTGTTAACAATGCTGCATGCTGCATGCTGCATGCTTAAAACGGTTATTAACGTGGCTTTAAGCAGATGCTTTAGCTTGGCCAAAATGAGAGAGATAAAAAGCAGCAACAACAACGACAACAACATCGACAACAGCGTAAAAAAGAAGAAGAAGTAATAGAAACGCAAGACAAATGTTGTTTCAACAACTTTGTTGTATGCAACAATACACAACACTTTGAGAACATAAAAACCACAAGATCATCATGGTCATCATCATGATCATCATCATCATCATCATGATCATGTAGCTGACCCGGGCCATAAACTACGCACTATCAAGATGCGTGCAGTGGAATGTTTATAGAGGCAAAAGCGACAGACAGCATAAGAGAGTGAAAGAGAAAGAGACAGAGACTAGACAGAGAGAGAGAGAGAGAGAGAGAGAGAGAGAGACCTAGAGACCCAGTTGAACAATTATAAATCATGATGCTCTGCTCGCACTCAACGCCAAAGCATAGACAACACTGCAGCCTCTCATCGTACTGCTGCTGCTCCTGCTGCTGCTGCTGCTTGCCGCCCCTCACTCTCTCTCTGCATCGCACGCAAATGCTAAGCCAAAATAATAATAATGTCAATGGCAGGTGTGGGCCAAGCAGAGGCAGCAGCGGCAGTGGCGATGGCAGCCTTAAAGCCTTAAAGCCAGCCCAGACTATTGACTCTGCAGACGCTTCATTGCATTGCCACATTTGGTCATTTGTTGCAGCTGGCAGCAGTGCGCCGCATTGCCGCCCACGGACCATTTTGGGCATTTTCACTAGCTAGCTAACTTGGCTGGCAGGCTTGCTGCGATGCGGCTAATTCAACGCAAATCGCAAATGACCAAAATAAAATATAGTTGCCTCTTGCAACGGCAACAACGGCAACAAAAGGCATGTGTTGCATATGTTGTATGCAATAAATTTTATGGCAACATACATTTTGCCCGGTCACTTGGTCACTTGGCTTTTTTTGCTTGCTTGCTTGCCTGTGCCACATATATGTCTATAGAGACTCGATCTCTCTCTCTCTCTCTCTGTCTCTCTCTATCTTTATTATATGCTGCTGCTAACTCACTTCTTCCCCGCACTCTCTCTCTCGCCACACACTCTTTATCTTCATTATAAGCTGCTGCTATTTCACTTGTCACTCTTCACTTTTCTCCCTCTCTCTCTCTCTCTCTCTATTATAAGCTGCTGCTATTTTACTTGCCACTCTTCACTTCTCTCTCTCTCTCTCTCTCTTTGTATTATATGCTGCTGCTTTCGCACCCTCTCCCTCTCTCTCTCTCGCTCTCTCTTTCACTCTTGCCCCCTTTGCCTTTTGCGTGCTCATAATTAGCAATTGGGTCGCAGTTCAAAGTTCAAATGTTTTTTTGCCCAAGCCCAACGCAGTTTTTAATCTTACTCTGCCACTGCCCACTCTTTCTCTCTCTCTCTCTCTTGCTCTCTCTTTCTCTCTCTTGCTTGCTCTATCTGAATGCGTGTCTAAGCCAAACGGCATTTGATTAATGTGCCGCTGCTTGCTGCCAGCATCTTGAGCATATCGCATTACATGCTTCAAACTGACAAGCCCAAAAATACAACAACAACAAAAAATCTATTGGAAATTTTTGTGTGTCATCATGCGGTTTTCTTATATTGCCACTTTTCACTTCCCTCTTTTCCCTCTTCTCTCTGTCTCTCTTTCCCTTTACACTTACAGCTGTAAATTGTGTCAGATTTTTGATAAATGATTAACGCCAAGTGTCGAAAAAAAAATCAAAGAATTTTTGCTATAATTTTTTACCTTTCTTTCTTACTCTCTCTCTCTCTCTCTCTCTCTCTCTCTCTCTCTCTCTGTCTCGCTCTTGCTCTGTCTATTTAAGGCTACAACTCTATTGCCAATTAAACGCATAAATAAGGCAAACAGCGCAATGAAAGAAAAGCAATTAGACAGCAGTGGCAGCAGCAACTGTTTGTTGCCAATGTTATTTAATTGCAATTATGGCTAAAACAAGGCAAGGCAAGGCAAGACAAGGCATGGCAAGTCTAGTACAACACTTTCACACCGAAATGGTAATGCCAATGTCCAGCTAATAATAATAATAATGGCCAATAATAACAAGTTAAGAAGTAGCAACAGCAGCAGCAGCAGCAATTGCAACTTGTTGCATATAAAATATATATATATTATTATTTATAGAGTATTATTATATATTTTTTTTTTTATTAATAATTTTCTTAGCAATATTCTTTGCATGTTACATGCGACACAAGTGGCAAGTGAAACAGATAAAAGCAACAGTTAATATTAACATGCCACAAGGCTTTTTCATTCAATGTGTCTGGCAATTAGAAAATTTAGCTGGCAGAACAAACTGTTAGACTGTTTAATAAGTTCTACAAAATTGCTACAAGCAACAGTAGCAGTGGCAGCAGTGGCAGCAACAGCAGTAGCAGCAGTAGCAGTAGTAGCAGCAACATTTAGTTGAAAATTGAATTAATTTTTATGATTATGCTACATAGACTAAAAGTATTTTGTTATTATGAGGCTAGTTACAGTTATACGACTAGCAGACAGTTAATAGCATGCTCTACCCTCTCTCTCTCTCTCTCTCATGTGTGTCTCTCTCTCATGTCTCTCCCTCAATTGTTTGCTCCCTTGCTTTTAGACAAAAACAAAACTGTAAACGCATTTTTCATAAATTACTTTATAAGCAAACAAAGCAACATGCAGCAGCAGCAGCAACATGCAGCAGCAACTGGCAGCAAGCAGCAACAACAGCTGCACCTTAGTACTGGCAAGCTTGCAACTCGCTTTCGTTGAGGCTTTTAGCGGTAAATTCTAGCCTATGTCTATTATTGTGAGCCCACAACTAGCTGTAGATACACACGTACATATATGTGTGTGAGTGGCATGTGGCATGTGGCAAAAGGGGCAACACTGTATACTGCTGCTGCTCGCATATTTTTTTTTTCCCTCAGCAATTTGGTTTTTGCCACAGCGGAAACTGACAATTTAGCAAATGCCACCGCATTGCCGTAGCGCCAACTCATGGCAGACTGAATGAACGAATGAATGAATGAATGAATGAGTGCTTGACTGACTATTTAATTGAATAAGTGAGTGTATGTGTGTGTGTGTGTGTGTATGTGTGTGTGGGTGTTGGGTGTTGCTGCAAGTTTAGCTATGCAAATATTTGCTGACGCGGCTAAAAGCTGAATATGAGCAGTGAAATGTTAGCAATGAGATGCAACTAGTGTTTAGTGAGTGGTGAGCGGTGAGTAGTGAGTGTGTGTAGTGAGTGTGAGTAGTGAGTGTGAGTGTGAGTTGTGAGTGTATAGTGAATACTGCGTGTTATGTTTATGCTGCATATATATAGAAACTAACTGCCCGCTAGACGAGTCATGCTACATTTGCAGTGGCAACAACAACAGCAACATTTTTACAGCTGTTGCTGCCAAGTGCAAGTTCAGCTACTTGTTGTTCTTGTTGTTGCTGTTGTTGCTGCTGTTAGTCCGGCTAGTTTACAGTTCTTTTGGCTTAACGTTTTAGTTTTTAGCTCTTTTTTTTTTGTTTTTATACTTTTGCCATGCTGCTGTTGTTGTTGTTGCTGCTGCTGTTGTTGTTGTTGTTCGCTCATGTCTAAACTGTTGTGTAATTTAATTAGCCAGCTGCGCATAATGTTCACGCCAAGTGCAAGTTTTACCGTTTCCCCCTGTGAAGATGAACAACATCTTTTTCTGCTGCTTCTTCTTCTTCTTCTTTTTTTTTGCATCTCATGTTGCAGCAACGATCTTGGTCAGGCCAAGAACATGCTAAGGCTGCTGTTGCTGCTGCTGTTGTTGCTCTTGCTGCTGCTGCTGCTTGTGTGTTGCTCTTGCTGCTGCTGCTGCTGCTTGTGTGTTGCTGTTGCTGCTGCTGCTGCTTGTGTTGCTCTTGCTGCTGCTGCTGCTTGTGTTGCTCTTGCTGCTGCTGCTGCTTGTGTATTGCTGTTACTGCTGCTGCTGCTGTTGTTGCTCTTAGCTGTTGGCAATGTTGTTTCCCATCAACGCTAAGCCCAAAAACCAAAAGATTCTCTCAAGCATCGTCGTCTGCAAGGCAATTAATCATACGTCTAATTTAAGCGACCGTGTCGGCATTTCGTATACTTTTCAACTTTGAATATCTATTGCTTCTTGTTGTTGTTGCTATTGCTGTTGTTGTTGTTGTTGTTCTTGCTCCTTTCATGGCAGTATAATGTGAGCAAAAATATGTAGCATAAGACAAACGTAGAGCTATAGAAATATCCGGTTTAATCGAAACGAACCAAAAAAAAAAAATAATAATAATGAAAAAAAAGAAAAAAATAAATAAATAAAAAATAAAAGAAGCATGTCGTTCCAGATTGATTGAATTGATCACAGAGAGAAAGAGACAAAGAGAGACAGAGAGAGAGAGATAGAGACTTACTTAGCCAACGGCCTGTTTATAGCAGCTACTTAGAAAATGATTGAGCTGCGAGAGCATAGAGCGTAGAGTATTACATATATGTACGTCAAGTCGCAGTCGCAGTCGCAGCAATTGCGTCATTTGAAACAATTAGCAAATAAAAACCAGATGTGAAATGTGAGAGAAAATATATATATATATATATATAAAACTAGAAAGAGCCATAAAGAAACAGAGGCAGATACAGACTGAGAGAGAGAGAGAGAGAGGGAAGCGTAACAGTGAAACATGTGAAAGAAATGACAGCAACAAAAATGAGATAAGAGTTTAAAGACAACTAGAAGAAGATAATTTTCATGAGCATTTTTATTGAAAGACGGCAGCAGTACAATGTCAGCAGCTAATGACAAAACTAACTCCCAATGTAACATACATTATAATAAGCTACAAATTTATATATATATTTTTTATATATATTTATATTTATATTATATATATTTATATTTTTATATTTTTATATATTTATATATATATATTTATATATTTATATATATATTT
>JBAMBR010001440.1:0-10993 GCA_037044475.1 Zaprionus obscuricornis
GTTTTGTGCTCGGCATACTCTTATCATTTCTCGGTTCCATAGCTTTATTTCTTCACGCCGGCATTGCTGTCTTTGCCGTCTTTTATACAATTGGAAACTTGGTTTCCATGGCCAGGTACGTAGCGAAAGCGTATGACATTTTGGCGACTATAGCATTTTGTCTATTTTACATATATTGGCTAATATAATTATGTGAATTCTTTTAGCACATGTTTCCTCATGGGACCATTCAAGCAGATCAAAAAAATGTTTGCCGAAACGCGTCTAATTGCCACGAGTATTGTGATTGTTGCCATTATCATGACATTCGTATCCGCAGTTGTGGTATAGTAGCATAATTATGATTTCAATTCTCACGCATTTCTTCGTCCGAATTACAAATTTTATTTCCTTTTTCATTTTATATATATTTTTTTTTATTTGTTTTTCATTTGTAGTTGAAAAAAGCTGGATTAACGTTTCTATTTATTATCATACAATCTCTGGCTATGACGTGGTATTCATTATCCTATATTCCCTATGCCCGCGATGCAGTCAGAAGTACAGTATCTGCATGTTTTGAGGTGTAACCGATAGCGATATTTCAATTATATATAATCAATCATATACATATATATGTATCTTTTGTAGATTCTACATTTATCGAAACACTAAACTAATGTATGTTAAAAAATGAATGTTACCAATAAGTGTATTAAATTAGTTGCTAAATGTTGCTTTTTTTTTGCTTATTAACAAACGAAAAATAATTTTTTTTTTAAATATCATTTATACATACATCTTATACACAGTATAAATTTAATTTAATCAGTACATTTTTGCATAACTTGTATGTACAATTTTTCTTTTTTATTTAATCGAATTTTGCATTTTCGTTTTCTCTTCTGTTCAGTTTTATATTCTATTTTTGGTTTTTCTTCTTATTTTTACATTACTTATGGCCTCATTTGATTTTCTTAATTTTTGACGGCGACACATTATCTAGAAAATGCGAAAAAAATTGTATTAGAAAGATTTGCGAGTTATCGATATGTTGCAATTAAACTATCTTAATTTTAATATCGTAGGGCGCTGAGCTAGGCCCTTTTCGTGTTGTGTGGGCCGAGGTGAATGCAATTCCGAAGAGAGTGATAAGTCACAAAAATAACAACAAACAAAATAAGAGAGCAAGAAAATACAGAGGGATCAAGCCAATGACAAAAATGTAGTGCATTATCAGAGACAAAGAGCATAAAAGAGAGAGCTAACGCAAATGTTAAGCATACCTTTTGATGGCGAACAACTTGCAACTGATTGCTTGTTTGCTGAAATCTTTTTTAGTTGTCGTTGCTGGAAAAAGAATATGGGGACATGTAAAATAAATAATGTAATAACAACAGGATTTTAAGAAACATTCTCTCTTCACTTTACTTACCTGCCATAAAATGGCTACGTAGACGAATGACACAGATATAACAACTTGTACAATCAACCAGAGCACAATATTGATTGCCTGTGTTCGCTCAAACAATTCTTTGCCATTTTTGATGCACAATATAGCCTCAGAGACCATAATGGCACCATATACCCAGCACTGGGTACCCACGCGTTTGCAGCGTGTATCTGTTACATATACATAGTATTGCCTGGAAATGTAAAAGGTAAAACTAGAAAAAATGTGTCATCTTTGTGTCAGTTGAACTTACCTAACTGAAGGTGCAACAAATAGACCAATGAATACCAAACGTCCAATGACAATAAAGTGATCTGGCGGCATTTCGAATATATGCTTCAAGAAGAACGTATTCAACTCAGTCACCTGCCAGAATATAACCAATTGCATAACTGCAGCAAAACGCATCGCTGTTGACTTTGGATCCAACCATCGTATGGCTGACCAACTTTCGGGTGTAAATTGTAACATAGCTCGTTTGATTTTGCCCGTTGTTGTGGATATATCTTTAATGCTTGCCCATTTATATTCACGCATTTCGAGTATTTGACAGATCTTCAGTCCCATCCAGATGCCAAGACCATTGCAGACAATCACATCCAGTATGACAGCATCCCACCAGCATTCAATGAAATTGGGCAATAGATGTGCAAATGTTATCTCTGTTATTTCCCACATGACCGATATAGCCCATAGTATGCCCATATGACGTATAAGTATTGCCTTAAAGGCCCAACCCAAAAAATGACCCCAGGCAAAGACATCCAAATGTCCCTTGACACGATCCCAACTAATGTCTGAACAATTGACACCATATTCCTGGAATGAGAGCATTAATGTCAATATACATAAATATTTATATAAATTTATTTGAGCGGATAGAGAAAGAGAGACTATGTTTGTATTTCTTACCTTCTCCATATCTATGTGAAATTCCTTTAACTTTGGATCTAGCCAATAGAATATACTTCGTATGGTTGGATAGTTTTGAAACATTAAAAACTGTAGCATAAGTAAATATAAAACGGAACAACCGAAAAGTATACGCCAAACGGCAGGATGCGGCCGTGTAAATGGTCCATTAGGAAATGCAATAACCGAAACGATCAGAAAGAAAAATACAACGCATAATAATCCCGACCACAGATTGTCATCAATATTCGCCTCGTTCCTATAATTGTAATAACAATAACAAGTGATATATGCATGTCACTGCAGGATATACAATTTTGATTATAGAATAATAGTATTTTTGTTTTATTGTTAATTGCATATTGTTGTTATTCATTTGTTTATTTCTAATCCGACTCAAGGGTATTTGCAGGGCAAAGAGTAAACTAACTTTCGTTATTACTTTATAATGCAACGAAGTCTAATGACGACTTATATATGTCAGCCATTTCATAGAATTAGGGACACTATATCATAAGTGTATGAAATATTCGGCATACCGAAGATAACGTGACTTTCTTGTTTTTGTTATTTTGTATTTTTTTGTTGTACTTTGGATCAGACTTGTGCTGTACTGTGGGGTTAAGTGACCTTTTCGGTTCGTACTTGATAGAATAGAAAAGAATACGAGATTTCTATATACTAAGGATTTACTAAGGCGAGGGGAGAGCAGAGGAGAGACTCTCGCCAATGTCTTTCCGTTCTTGACACTTTTGGCAACACACGTTTTAGATTTTATGTTGTTCTATATTAGAGATAATCAATTGTTGTGAGCGCGATAATCACACGCGTAAAGCATGAAAGAGTTTGAAGTGATTTTCCTTATTTTTCTGATCTAATACAAAATAAGAGGTCAAAGATTCATATATTTTCGAGATTACATTTTTTTCTTAAGACAATTTTTTGTTTTAAAGATAAGAAATATTATTTTATAAAAATAATATATATATATATATATATATATATATATATAATAATAATTAATATATATATATATATATATAATAATATAATATATATATATATATATATATATATATATATAAATAACAATTATATTGGAATGCAGGAAAAATAATTGAAGAATCTAATATGAAATTATAGTGGAAATAATAGTAAAATCTGTTTTAATTGAATTATTTTTTTGATTTGATTTAAGCAATTGCACCGTGACACGATATCGTCTTTGCTATCTAATCAGGACAAAATTGTTACTTGCCATTTCGCCAAATGCTTAACAAGTCAAACAAGACTGACAAATCGCAAAGGCGGAACAATTGTTTTTGTTGATCAAGTTAATTCTAATGTTTAATGACTGTAAAAAAAAAAATAGAAAGATCGATAACGGTGTAAGCCTTGCAAAAAATTACCGTAAACATTTCTGTTTGTCTGGTTTTTTTTTTGGCCCTTACCTGACGAATGCGAAGTACATCACGGCCAAAACAGAGACAGCTAAAAGTGTTATGGTATGTGGCTTATAAAAGAAATCCAAGGAAATGTCATCCACAGGACGTTCATTGACAATGACAAACGTTTGTGCAATTTCCTCTTTTTGATGTTTATTGTTGTTAGTGCGTTTGGTGGGGGTGGCCGGTGCACTTGATGCGCCTGATTTGTACTTTCCTCCAGATAAGTTCTGATCGCCGGTCCTGATCATTTCATCCTCATGTTCGCCTCCCTCTCCGCCAGATGGCGTGCCACGTGAGTTTGAACGTTTCTTCATAGTTATTGGATTTGTTTTTGTGGCTATTGTTGAGATTCTTGTTACCGTAGCCCACGTCTTTGATGGCGTGATAAGAGCGATAGCGTAATTGTGTTAGCACGCGGGTTGAGCAGCAGCAGCAGAGGGTTGCGCAACATTCGTTCCACAAATTAATTGGATTAATGTATATATTAGTTGTATGCGCAGTGTGTGCCGATAACTACGCTTTATACATTCATAAATTATTTTCATAAAATTTACAATATTTTATCTTATGATTTAAAATATATTATGCTTAATTTTTATTTATGCGTATGCATGCTGCGGGGCACTTTAGAACAAGTGAGAGCGGCAGAGAAATGAGATCCGAAGAAACTTGCTAAACTAGCACGCACAAGATACCGGCCTAGCGACTATGTACAACGATTTTTTGTGACAGTCAAGCGTTGCCATATTTCAAAGTTTTGCCAGTCAGCGCGTTATGATTATTATTTTTGGCAACAGTATTTTTCGCAAAAAATGAATATAACAATAAAAACACAAACAACAATGGAAATTTGTATGGTTTTACATTTTTATACCAATTATTACAAAATATTTTTAGATTATGTATTTTCCAATCTTTATTGGCATACTAGTTTTTGCTTATTCCGACAGCGGTACCAGATATAAATTTATTTTATTTGAAAAATGGTTAAATTATTATTATATTTAAATATCAAAAATTAAACAACAATATAAGCTTACGATGTTTCTTAAAATTATTAATTTATTAACATGTACTTGATTCGTCATTTCAGTTATCATTTTTGTCTTATCGGTCCGCATATGTTAGATTGTGTACCCCTGGCAAACAGCTGAATCACTTGTTGGACTGATGAAATTGCTTCAAATTTTAAATTTTAAAAGATCATTTCTGGATTTTTTTTATAAATAATGTTGGATAATGTAAAAAATGTTATTGTTGTCCTCTCAGGCAAAGGGGGCGTCGGTAAATCAACATTTAGCACACAGTTGGCCTTATCATTGCGTGCAACGGGACATAAGGTAGGCAATTTGTACCAAGCCAAACATTTTGCTTACTAATTGGAATTTGTTGTTCTTAAAAGGTTGGCTTGTTGGACATTGATCTGTGCGGTCCTAGTGTTCCATACCTCTTGGGTCTGGAAGGTAGCGAAATATATCAATGCGACGATGGTTGGGTACCTATCTATGCGGATGAAAACAAAACTTTAGCGGTTATGTCCATTGGATTTCTATTAAAGAATCGCACTGATCCCGTCATTTGGCGTGGTCCTAAAAAAACAATGATGATACGACAATTTCTAACAGATGTCAAATGGGATGATTTGGACTATTTAATTATTGATACGCCGCCTGGTACATCCGATGAACATATAACAGTCATGGAATGTTTACGTGAGGTTCCCTGCAGTGGAGCAATAATTTTGACAACACCGCAGGGCGTAGCATTGGACGATGTACGCAAAGAGATTACATTCTGCAAAAAGACTGGAATTAAGCTGCTTGGTATTGTGGAGAATATGAGCGGGTGATTAAATCTTTTGCTTTGATATCAGCTCAAAAATTATTTACTATTCTCTTAATGCAGTTACATTTGCCCGTATTGCACCGAATGCACCAACATCTTTTCATCGAATGGTGGTATAGAGTTGGCATCCTTTGCGCAGGTGCCGCATTTGGGTACGTTGCCAATAGATCCACGTATGGGCGTGTTAGCCGGTAGCACAGCATCCGTATTAGACGAACTACCCGGCTCAAATACTGCTCAAACTCTCCGGGCCATTGTGCAACACCTGGATACGTTAACTGCGCACTCGTTTCCTCTTTAAATGTAAATGTTCATACATATGTAAGTATAAAAATAAACCAACCTGATACGAATATACAGAATTAACATACACATGTTTTTTCTGTAGAGTTTTTTTTACTTTTATGTTTCATTGTTATCATTTTATTACAGTTAACGAATAAAAAGGGACAGCCAACGCTACCTACTAAGACCTTTGGTATTTCATTTGTATTAATTTTGTTTTCTTATTTGTGTTGTTGTTGTACATATAAAGTAAGCTAATAATCAATCAAAGAATAGTACAAAAAACGCTTAATAGGAATGTGCAATCACTGCGTTTTTCATTGTTGTTGATTTTCATCATCCAGTTCATTTTGAGACAATAATTCAGCTGCTGTCGTTAGCTATGTTTAAATGTAGTATATGAATGTATGTGCGTTTTGTCTGAAATATAAACTACATATCGTGTGTGTCAGTGTGTTTTGTCAGTGAAATATAAATTACAGATATATTTATAATTATTTTATTTTTTTTTTTTTATTTTAAGCCTTCACTAGTATAATACTATAAAAAATCGAAATTCCACATCGAAATTTGCATTTTCTTCAGTTTCTTTTCTTTTAATTAGATGATATACATGTTATATTATCACAAAAATGTAGATCGTAATAAATATAAAATATTAATAAATAATTATATAATTATACATATATATATGTATATATTTCTTTAATCTGTTAAATACTTTTGCAAGATTTATTCATTGTGGCCATAAGTTTTGAAATGCACAGAATGAGGGGGTGATACTTCTTATTGACGTACAAGATCATTTCGTATTGCCGGACCACTATATCAGAAAATTGAATAGAAAATCATTTTCTATTCTTTTATTTATTTAGCTTATCGGTTAAAATTTCGGAATTTAAATATAGTTTTGATCAAAATATTTCTGTCAATGTTAAAAATGTTTAATTTAGATTTGCAGGGGTATGAAATCGGCTGACCAAAGATCACTTTTTCTTTCTTGCGGAATTGTAAATTATGAAATCAGCGAAAAAGCAACGGTTTTAACAGAGCATTGTCCTTAGGTGAGAGTAGTTAATAGTTTTTTCTGCTTTCAATAAATTAGTATACTTATTTTCTGCATTTGTATACCCTATGCATATTTAAAACGGATTATGTTATAGCGTGACAGATCCTATAAAGAATTTACATATATGCCGTTTCCATACACATAATACTGAATTGAAATATATTCTACGGTATGAAAAATTTGCAATAATTGGTTGATAATACATCAATACAGAAGTGTATTGCAAGTTTACATTGTTTCATTCTTTGTTAAATTGTGTTTCATTATTATTTTCACTTCAAATTCAACTTTAACTGACACTTGATCTATATCAACAGCAAGGTGTTTCCATATTTGTGTATAAAATATTTATAATATATATTTTTTATTTCGTCTATTCCATTGTTTCTTTCAACTGTTTCTGTGGTAAAGAGTGATCGAAGCTTTGTTCGATGCACAGCACAAGATCTGAGACATTAGTATTTTCGCTTAAATTAGAATCGGAATGCGGTACCGAAGAGTAGAGAGTTTTATGGCTACGGCAAACGGATAATCTAATGATAACAGCAACAATGACAATAGCGACAATAATAATAATAGCGATGCCAAAGATAATCCATGGATTGATAATGGTCAACGCCTTGTCGATCAATGTATTATCAATGCTCGCATTGGCAAAACGATAATCGGCATCTGTAACATTGGCATCGCGATGCCAACTTGTTGATTCTGGTGTCAACACTGCGGGCGATGATGTGGCCACAAATGATGGATGTTCCGTTGTCCAATTACTGCTACTCCAATTGTTTGAGGAGGAGCTGGTGAAGTCTGGGGAGAAGCTGGTGGAGTCTGAGGAGGATCTTGTGGAGGAAGAGGAGAATTGAGACATTTCAGTGTTGCTGTTGCTGCTGCTCTTTACTGACAAGAATGCTGTTGTCTCCTCAATTTTTCCTAGATTCTGTTCTAAGGCAACATCAATTTTGAGCAATGTGCTTGATGTAGATGACGAGGTATTTTCCACTTTATAATTATTTTGAGTTGTCGTTTCATTCTCTTCTTCTGGAAGGGTGGATTCCTCATAGGCAGTAATTGGCAAATCATCCGTGCTGTTCGTTGATGAAAGTTCATCCTCTGTGGTATCCTCTAGAGATTCACTTACGCTTATGCTTGAGACGGTTGTGCCTGTAATAAACGTGGGTGATGTTTCCTCTAATACATGTAATGAAGGTTTTTCTATTGTATTTAGCAAAAGATTTTTAGTTGAATTTCCTGAAGGAAGTTGTAAATCTCTATCCAAAGCTTGTGTTATAGAATGCTCTTGAGGTTGTTCTAGAAAATGCTCTTTAGTTGGTTCTTCGAATTGTTTAACAGGTTGCTTAGCAGATTGTTCCACTGGTTTTTTCAAGGGTTGTTGAAGTGATTTTTCAACAGGGTTTTTTACGTGTTGCTTTTCCGTGTTTTCCCTGGATTGTTTCACTTGTTTAACTATTGGTTGCTTCACGGGTATAGACTGTTGCACAGGAATCTCCACAGGTTGCTCTGCAGGTGGATTGGTGGGCGACTCTATAGGGTGCACTTCAAGTGGTTGTTCCACATGACTCTTCTCTGTCGTGATATTTATATTCACATTATCTTCATTAGTTAAAACTGTGAATTCAGGTTCAAGATTAACTTGTTCGGGATACGGGCAGACAGGACAACAGGTTCCTGATAATTTAACTGGATATTTACAATATGTTGGCTTGCATAACGATATTTGGCAACGTTTTGTACCATTCTCACATCGACAAATCGCACAACCATCGCTCTCCATCCAGATCTCATTAACTGCCTTCAGTTGGTTGTTATGTGTTACACAGTTTTTGCTGTATATTGTTTCCGACTGGGGGCATTCGTCAGTGCAAGGTGGATAACTGCAGGCATTGCATCTGGTACAATTGTTGATCCAATAGACATTACTGGAGGAACCAATATCACACTTTGGCTTCTCGGCGCACTTATATTGGGGGCAACAGTAGCCTGGTTTACCAGTGCCTGAACTTAGTTCAAGCAGCACGTGACTCTCAACGTAACATTCGGGCTTGAGTTGGGTGCATTTTTTGCAACGACAACTTTTTGGAGTACAACATATGGATTCAACATCTCGTTTCGCTCGATAACTTTTAACCAATTCAGACTGTTTCACTTGGTAATCAAGTTCATAGCTATCATTAGCATCCTCGTCATATTCATTTGGATCAATACTTATTTCAGGCCAATTGATGCTGTCTGACGGACAGTTTGGCACATTCCCATCCGCATCCGGACATACGATCCCTTGGCATTTATCATCAGATGATTCAACAGAGTCTGCAAGAAAAAAGGTCAATAAATAGTTTGTTAACACCTAACTAACACCTTTCGACATGAAAATTCGTGTATTCATATGTGGATGCAATGATACGGATTATATTATTAACACTTAAGAATGCGTGTTAAAAATTATGTGCCTTCACATTAAAAATATGTATAACTTTACTATAAACAAGAATCGTAAAGTAAGAGCAAGTCAATAAGTATCATATGCTTAATCATATTTTGATAATGAATATTTACAGGTGTGTGCTATGTCTATTTCGCAGCCAATTATTGATAGACAGATAAGAAGTGTAAACAATACAATATTGATTGCATGTGGCAATTTTACTTTGGATATTAAATAACAACACTAAGGAACAAATTTTTATTTCTTAAATATTAAGTGACTTAATTTTGGATAAAAATAAGTCCGTCCGTTCGCTCATTTACAATATATAAATTTCTATTTTAAAGTTTTTTTTCAAAAAAATTTTGACTCTCCCTTATGCATTGCAAATTTCTGTTTATACTATTTAATTTTATAAAGAAAATATTACATATATAGATGATTTAATATTATTGATTATTTTTAATAATGAACTTACGTAAATCTAGAATATTCTATAAATAAAGTGGAAATAATATCTAGATTTAAATTATTAAAAAGTTGTATATACATACATATATACTTTCCATATATACTTTATACCCTGTACCCATCGCATTATTTAATAAATAGTATTTAGTTTAATTTATAAAAATTGCAATTTGATTAGCCTCAACATTGTAGACAAATTTAACAAATGCTCAAGGAACGTGATAGGCAGGCAAAGTGGCAAAAGCCAGGGACAGCTCCAAAACAAATAAAACAAGAACAGAAACAAGAACTGTAATAAAAAATTTGGATACAAAGTACAAAGAGAGTGAGTCTCGTTTATCGTTTATTTATTGTTATTGATTTTTGACATTTTATCATTGAATTAGGGAATTGGCAGCATGAAGAGAAATAATCGAGTATAGCTTGTGTATATTGCTAACGAGAGAAACGTGAACAATAACAAAAAATCAAAAACAAAAAAAAAAACAATAACAAAAGAAACAAGTAAGAAAGCTATAGTTGAGTATGCTCGACTATATAATACCCGGTGCCTAAAGAATTGAAAGTTGCATAACTTCCAGGATAATTATGCGATTTTGACCGAATTCCCACATAATTGTAAGTTTTAAGTGTTCCAAAATTGATAATTAGGTCATGAATTAAATATTTAGAAACTTCGTGGTACGCACTTGAGAATTTCACGCTAATTATATTATATAAATTTATACATTATATATATTTTTTGCTCGTGCTACGGACTCGCCATTTTTAAGTTAATACCAACATATATATATTTATTAATATTAATACATTTTCGTAAAATAATTAAGAATTACAAATGTTATTATATTTACTTATATTGTGATTTAAAAAAAAATAAATTTACAACTTTGAGAAAGCTATAGTCGAGTATGCTCGACTATATAATACCCGTTGCCCAAAGATATATTATATATTTATATTTAAAAAATTTTAAAAACCCAAAATAAACTTGATCTGCCTGAAACTAATACAAGCACTTTGCAAAAAATATGAAGTCTCTAGCTCTTGTAGTGCCGAGATCTGTGTGTTCATACGGACGTACAGTC
>JBAMBR010001442.1:0-10203 GCA_037044475.1 Zaprionus obscuricornis
TTGAAGGTTATTTGATATGAACAGACAGACAGACAGACAGACAGACAGGCAGATAGGCAGACAGACAGACAGACAAGCAAAAGCAAGCAGCTGACAGGCTTTTGGCATAGCTGCGGCTCAACTCTCAACGCTCAGCGCTGCACAAGTCTCTCTCTCTCTCACAGTCTCTGCCTGCAAACCAGAAGCGTATTATAATTGTTATACATATATGTATCTATGCATCTCGCTCAGACATTTAGTTGTTGCATTTAATAGTTAAGCTAACGTTGACTGCCAGCCAGCCAGCAGGCAGCCAGCAGGCAAGTCCACTCGCATATTAATTACATTTAGAACTATGCGAACAATGTTTACAGTCCGTTGCGCTTTTGTCGGCAACTTGCTGCTGATTTAAAACTTAATCTAAATTGATAACTTTTTTTTTTCTATATAGTTAATAGACTTATGCCATAGTCAGAGACTAAAGACTAGTTACAGCGGCAAAGATTGTGTCAAAGTCTTTTTAAGATATTAACACTACAAAATTAATGTCGAAAGACAAGTTGAAGAACATTTATTTATAGAATTTTGATAAAAAGTTCTATGATAAGTTACATGATGAGCTCACAGATCAGTGCACGAGAGTTTATCAGTCAATTGTTATCAGTCAATTATTATTATTTTTTTTTCTATCAAAGCAGAAAAAAAAAATATTATAGATAACTGTTTATCACTTTCTAAACATGCAAAAAGAAAACTATAAAACAAAACCGCAAAAGACAACAACGGCGACGGCGACGATGATGATGATGATGATGGCAGAGGCGCCGCTGTTTCAATAAAAAATGATCGAACATAATTTTACCGTTTCACTGGCATCAATAACTTCTGCAGACTATATCATTTCTTTTTCTAGCGCTTATCATTGCTTGCGTATCATAAATTGATAAGTTCAAGTTAAATGCTCGCTCATGACTAAGTCCAAGTTAATGTTTTTTTTTTTAAATGCGTCTAATTAAAAAACAAAAGCAAGCAAAACTTTGATAACTGCCAGATGACGTCAATTTTCTTTTTTTGTCTTTCTATAGTTTTTCTAGTATTTTTTTTTAGCATTTCTTTTTCTATTTTTTTTGCTTTGCTTTGCTTTGACATCATTACGTTGAATACGTAATGATGTCAAAGCAAAGCAAAGCAAAAAAAATAGAAAAAGAAATGCTAAAAAAAAATACTAGAAAAACTATAGAAAGACAAAAAAAGAAAATTGACGTCATCTGGCAGTTATCAAAGTTTTGCTTGCTTTTGTTTTTTAATTAGACGCATTTAAAAAAAAAAACATTAACTTGGACTTAGTCATGAGCGAGCATTTAACTTGAACTTATCAATTTATGATACGCAATCAATGATAAGCGCTAGAAAAAGAAATGATATAGTCTGCAGAAGTTATTGATGCCAGTGAAACGGTAAAATTATGTTCGATCATTTTTTATTGAAACAGCGGCGCCTCTGCCATCATCATCATCATCATCGTCGCCGTGCGTTGCCGTTGTTGTCTTTTGCGGTTTTGTTTTATAGTTTTCTTTTTGCATGTTTAGAAAGTGATAAACAGTTATCTATAATATTTTTTTTTTCTGCTTTGATAGAAAAAAAAATAATAATAATTGATCTGATAACAATTGACTGATAAACTCTCGTGCACTGATCTGTGAGCTCATCATGTAACTTATCATAGAACTTTTTATCAAAATTCTATAAATAAATGTTCTTCAACTTGTCTTTCGACATTAATTTTGTAGTGTTAATATCTTAAAAAGACTTTGACACAATCTTTGCCGCTGTAACTAGTCTTTAGTCTCTGACTATGGCATAAGTCTATTAACTATATAGAAAAAAAAAAGTTATCAATTTAGATTAAGTTTTAAATCAGCAGCAAGTTGCCGACAAAAGCGCAACGGACTGTAAACATTGTTCGCATAGTTCTAAATGTAATTAATATGCGAGTGGACTTGCCTGCTGGCTGCCTGCTGGCTGGCTGGCAGTCAACGTTAGCTTAACTATTAAATGCAACAACTAAATGTCTGAGCGAGATGCATAGATACATATATGTATAACAATTATAATACGCTTCTGGTTTGCAGGCAGAGACTGTGAGAGAGAGAGAGACTTGTGCAGCGCTGAGCGTTGAGAGTTGAGCGCAGCTATGCCAAAAGCCTGTCAGCTGCTTGCTTTTGCCTGTCTGTCTGCCTGCCTGCCTGTCTGCCTGTCTGTCTGTCTGTCTGTCTGTCTGTTCATATCAAATAACCTTCAAGTGCACACAACATACAAAAAATACAAAGTGGAAGCCAACCAACCGGTTAGATGCACGCTTACATATGCCGCTCATTATGCTCTGTACGCATTGCAAGCTGAGCGTATTAACAATATTTAAAGTTTAGCTGCAAGTCAAAATTATAAATATTATTAATATAATTATTTGCAATATTTTATTTTTTATTAGTTTCCAGTTTTAAGCATTTAAAAAAAAAGATTTTTAAGCATGTTTTCAAGAGACATAAATCAATGTTTTGTAATTAGTTTTACAGGGTAACATGTTGTCTAAGTTTCAGCTGCCACAAGCTGCAATAAGCAAAAAGCTTAGTTGTTACATATAAGCCAAGCGCATACTTATGTCATTCACACACACACACACATACAGAGAAAAGAAAAACAAATGCAGCGGGCAAACTGCCAAAGCCACAGTCAAGCCTAAAAACCAGCCCACCTCACACTGACAACAGGCAACAGCAACAGCAACAGCAGCAACCGCAACAGAGCGGAAACTGTTGACCATATTCGCATTAGTTGGATATTTAATCTTAGCTCTTGGCCATATTCCCGACACCTTTTTGTTTACCCCACATTTGTCAACTAATTATCGATAATTATTTAATGTGTTGTTGTTATTGCTGCTGCTGTTGCTGCTGCTGTTGCTGCTGCTGCCTATGATGAATCAATTTAAATATTTAAAAGCTGCTGCAAATATTATTATTATTTATTAACTAAGTAGGCGGCAGACTAGCCGTCGCAGCGTATATCTTATCTCTGTGCTGCAATTTCATGTTTATCCATATGCAGCACAGCTCAGCTAAATGCGTCAGCAGCAACAAAATTATAAAGAAATTTAACAAAAAAAAAATTAAATTGTAAAATTAATCAACGCTTCAAAATAAAGTAGGAAATTTTATTGTCAAATCTGAGAAATTTAAAAAAATTCCCAGCATTAAGCTGATGCATTTGTATAACTGTAAAGAAGTTTCAGCTGAATTCTACAAGAATATATAAATATATATGTATATGTATATGTATATAAAAACAAACCACAACTTGACTTTACTTGGTTTTGCTGTGCAACAACTACAAAGCTTTCAATGCTCAGCGCTCAGCGCTCAACACTCACAGCTCTCAGCGCTCACAGCTCTCTGCGCTCTTGGAGGTCGTCTGCTTAATCTCTGCTGGCAGAATTGATGGATTGTCTTTGTCTGACACATGCCACCGCATATGTTTATGCAAGTGTGCATGTGTGTGTGTCTGTGTGTGTGTGTGTCTGTCGTGTGTGTGGCTAAAGTCAAATGTCCATATAAATGCGTACAAAAATATCAATTAAAGTTTTTTTTTTTTTTCTTTATCTTTTTTCAATTTTGACGGCGCCGCTTTAAAAGCCAGTGAACTTTATTTTTTTTTTTGTGATTTACAAAAAAAAAAAAAAAAACGAAAATAAAAACGATAAAAAAAAAATATATTTTTTTTTTCAAGTTTAAGTGTGAGTTTTGCCAGGGATATGAACCGTGTCGAAGAAGTGAAGGTCATTGGCGTTTGCCTAAATTTCATGGCTTCATTTTGGGTCACGGCAGCAATAGCAATAGCAACAACTAGCAGCAGCAGCAACTAGCAGCAGCAGCAACAGCAGCAACAACTAGCAGCAGCAGCAACAGCAGCCAAATCTCTTAAAATTTTGTAATTCCTACGCAGCCTTCGCAAAAAAATAAAAAAAAAAGCAGTTTAATATTTTTATAGTTTTACCTTCAATATTTATTTTGTTTTTTATTTTTTATTTTTTTGGGGCTTAAATACAAATGATTGCATTTATTTTTTTATTGTAAAAAGAATTTAATTTTTATTTATTTATATTTATATTTTTTTTTATAATTTTTAATTGAAATACATGTTGTTTTTTTTCTTTGCCTACTAAACGAATGTTTACTGTATTTCCGCATGTTCGTATAAGCTTATGACACGCCTTTTTGTTGCGTTTGTTGCGTTTGCTGTTTAACAAGCTGATTGTGTGTAGCATTCAACTAGCATTCACAACGTACTTAACGTAAATTTACTCTATTTCAATGCGTAAAGATAAGACACGAAACTCAAGCGTATAAAAACAGCAACAAGAACTAAGTGAAAGCCTCGAAAATAAGAAGTCAAATATACATGTACATGCATGCATGTACATGAAAGAACAAAAAAAAAATATATAATTAAATGTCACAGCAAGTTTAACTTTGACACAATTGTGAAATTGTCACATGAAGTAGCTAAAACCAAAAAAAAAAAAATATATATAGAATGAAAAAGTAAGAAAGAAGTAGAAGTTTTTCTAGATGTTAACCCAATTTCCAGGCATGTGCACATGCTAAGCGTTCGCCAGCAAAAAAAAACCAAAAACTTCAATCTTTGCTTTACGGGCACAGCCCAAAGTTTCCCCACATTTCATTTTCAACTATCTTTTAGCTTATTGTTTACACACGAATTTCAACATAAAAAAAATTGTCTACATATCTCTAGACATATATATATATATATATATACGCATATGTATGTATGTATGTATGTATATATGTATTCATACATAGATCACGCTATTTCAATTTGCATGTGTTAAAGTCAGCAAAAAAAAAGCAAAAAAAAAAACCGGCAGTTGTTGCCAGTTCGTTGATTTTTTTTCTTAGCTTTTTCAGCTTTTTTGCTGCCTTGTTTAAAATTTTTTTTTTTTTGTTTTTCAGAATTATTTTTGACAATTCGATGAGCAAAACGGTAAAAGAAGAAAGTCATGTTAAATTGTTTTTTTTTTTCGACTCCAGGAAGCGGGCATAAATAATGACAAGTAGAAGCAAAAACTTCAAGATGCATGCGAATAAAGTAAAAAAAAAAAAAAACAAAAAAAAAACTGAGTCATTAGCTTGTCTGACTGATGGAGTTAAAGTATATAACAAAGGAAGTCTCGGAAACTTGAAACACCTGATGGACAGACAGATAATGAGAATACAACACAGATGCCATAAGGTATAAGTAACATATATGTACATGTACATATATATATGTACGCACTGTAAGTGTTGTATGTAACATTTCAGAGAGAGAGAAAAGCTTTTTGATGCGCATTACGAGAATTAGTCAAAAGTTTTGTTTTTTTTTTTTGTTGCTGGCAAATAACGAAGTAATTTTCATTGCGCATCTCTATGCATTTGACAGGAAGCGACCACCCAGAGACAAATAGACAGACAGACAGACAGACAGCTAGAGAGACAAAGGCAAATAAATAGACAGACAGACAGACAGACAGACAAAGACAAAAGTAACCAAGCAAACAAAACAAACAACACGGCAGCCCCTTGCAACCTAGTGGGCGTTGCCAGACAGCCAGAACAAACAGTAGAACAAGTAACTGTAACCACAAAAAAAAACACAATTCACTGAAGAGAATTCAGCTGCTAAATAAAGTTGACAGCTAGCAAAACTAAGGATTGTCAGGCTAAAGCAAAGGCAAAAGGCAAACGCAGACACTAGAACTTTACTGCAAAACTATTTTTGAACTATAATTTTGTTAAGAAAAAAACAAAAAGTAAAAAATTGTTTGTGAACATTTTTTTTGCACAAATTTCCCAAGCACACACACATTCTACATGCTTCTGTGTGTGTGTGTGTATGCATTAATTTGTTTTTTTTTTTTTTTTTTTTTTTATTACATACTTTTGTGTGCCGATTCTCACGCTCCAACTGCAATTTCTCAGCTGCAACTTTAAAGCTTGCCTCTGACAGTCATCGCCCAGATGTTGGCAAAAATACAAATTTTTCCAACTTTTGATATGTTTCTTTTTTTTTTGTTTTATATGTTCTCTGTCTCAGTGTCAGCCATATAACATTTGTTCAATGCTAAATTCACATGTCAGGATTTCAATTTTATAACTGTCCGATCAATGCTATAATAAATCGGCAACAAAATGTCGAAAATAAATTTAATTTTTCTTATATTGCACTGTAAGCGCAGATTTTGTTACTAAGTTAATAGTCGGCGACTAAATTGTAACACTATCAGTGCAAAAAGAAAAATTTCATTTTCACTTTTGTTGCCGTTTATTATACAGATCAGACAGTTATAAAATTGAAATTCTGACATGTGAATTTAGCATTGAACAAATGTTATATGGCTGACACTGAGACAGAGAACATATAAAACAAAAAAAAAAGAAACATATCAAAAGTTGGAAAAATTTGTATTTTTGCCAACATCTGGGCGATGACTGTCAGAGGCAAGCTTTAAAGTTGCAGCTGAGAAATTGCAGTTGGAGCGTGAGAATCGGCACACAAAAGTATGTAATAAAAAAAAAAAAAAAAAAAAAAACAAATTAATGCATACACACACACACACACAGAAGCATGTAGAATGTGTGTGTGCTTGGGAAATTTGTGCAAAAAAAATGTTCACAAACAATTTTTTACTTTTTTTTTTTTTCTTAACAAAATTATAGTTCAAAAATAGTTTGTGCAGTAAAGTTCTAGTGTCTGCGCCTTTGCCTTTTGCCTTTGCCTTTGCTTTAGCCTGACAATCCTTAGTTTTGCTAGCTGTCAACTTTATTTAGCAGCTGAATTCTCTTCAGTGAATTGTGTTTTTTTTTGTGGTTACAGTTACTTGTTCTACTGTTTGTTCTGGCTGTCTGGCAACGCCCACTAGGTTGCAAGGGGCTGCCGTGTTGTTTGTTTTGTTTGCTTGGTTACTTTTGTCTTTGTCTGTCTGTCTGTCTGTCTGTCTATTTATTTGCCTTTGTCTCTCTAGCTGTCTGTCTGTCTGTTTGTCTCTGGGTGGTCGCTTCCTGTCAAATGCATAGAGATGCGCAATGAAAATTACTTCGTTATTTGCCAGCAACAAAAAAACAAACTTTTGACTAATTCTCGTAATGCGCATCAAAAAGCTTTTCTCTCTCTCTTAAATGTTACATACATCACTTACAGTGCGTACAAATATATATGTATATGTATATGTTACTTATACCTTATGGCATCTGTGTTGTATTCTCATTATCTGTCTGTTCATCAGGTGTTTCAAGTTTCCGAGACTTCCTTTGTTATATACTTTAACTCCATCAGTCAGACAAGCTAATGACTCAGTTTTTTTTTTTGTTTTTACTTTATTCGCATGCATCTTGAAGTTTTTGCTTCTACTTGTCATTATTTATGCCCGCTTCCTGGAGTCGAAATACAAAAAAAAAACAATTTAACATGACTTTCTTCTTTTACCGTTTTGCTCATCGAATTGTCAAAAATAATTCTGAAAAACAAAAAAAAAAAAATTTTTAAACAAGGCAACAAAAAAGCTGAAAAAAATCAACGAACTGGCAACAACTGCCGGTTTTTTTTTGCTTTTTGCTGACTTTAACACATGCAAATTGAAATAGCGTGATCTATGTATGAATACATATATACATATATACATACATACATATGCGTATATATATATATATATATATGTCTAGAGATATGTAGACAATTTTTTTTATGTTGAAATTCGTGTGTAAACAATAAGCTAAAAGATAGTTGAAAATGAAATGTGGGGAAACTTTGGGCTGTGCCCGTAAAGCAAAGATTGAAGTTTTTGGTTTTTTTGTTGGCGAACGCTTAGCATGTGCACATGCCTGGAAATTGGGTTAACATCTAGAAAAACTTCTACTTCTTACTTACTTTTTCATTCTATATATATTTTTTTTTTTTTGGTTTTAGCTACTTCATGTGACAATTTCACAATTGTGTCAAAGTTAAACTTGCTGTGACATTTAATTATATATTTTTTTTGTTCTTTCATGTACATGCATGCATGTACATGTACATATATTTGACTTCTTATTTTCGAGGCTTTCACTTAGTTCTTGTTGCTGTTTTTATACGCTTGAGTTTCGTGTCTTATCTTTACGCATTGAAATAGAGTAAATTTACGTTAAGTACGTTGTGAATGCTAGTTGAATGTTATACACACAATCAGCTTGTTAAACAGCAAACGCAACAAACGCAACAAAAAGGCGTGTCATAAGCTTAAACGAACATGCGGAAATACAGTAAACATTCGTTTAGTAGGCAAATAAAAAAAACAACATGTATTTCAATTTAAAATTATAAAAAAAAAATTATAAATAAATAAAAATTAAATTCTTTTTACAATAAAAAAATAAATGCAATCATTTGTATTTAAGCCCCAAAAAAAATAAATATTGAAGGTAAAACTATAAAAATATTAAACTGCTTTTTTTTTTTTTTTTTGCGAAGGCTGCGTAGGAATTACAAAATTTTAAGAGATTTGGCTGCTGTTGCTGCTGCTGCTAGTTGTTGCTGCTGTTGCTGCTGCTGCTAGTTGCTGCTGCTGCTAGTTGTTGCTGCTAGTTGTTGCTACTGCTGCCGTGACCCAAAATGAAGCCATCAAACGCCAATGACCTTCACTTCTTTCGACACGGTTCATATCCCTGGCAAAGCTCACACTTAAACTTGAAAAAAAAAAAATATTTTTTTTTTTATTTTTCGTTTTTTTTTTGTAAATCACAAAAAAAAAAATAAAGTTCAGTGGCTTTTAAAGCGGCGCCGTCAAAATTGAAAAAAGATAAAGAAAAAAAAAAAAACTTTAATTGATATTTTTGTACGCATTTATATGGACATTTGACTTTAGCCCACACACACACACACACATGTACACTTGCATAAACATATGCGGTGGCATGTGTCAGACAAAGACAATCCATCAATTCTGCCAGCAGAGATTAAGCAGACGACCTCCAAGAGCGCAGAGAGCTGTGAGCGCTGGAGCTTGTGAGTGTTGAGCGCTGAGCATTGAAAGCTTTGTAGTTGTTGCACAGCAAACCAAGTAAAGTCAAGTTGTGGTTTGTTTTTATATACATATATATATATACATATATATTTATATATTCTTGTAGAATTCAGCTGAAACTTATTTACAGTTATACAAATGCATCAGCTTAATGCTGGGAATTTTTTTTTAAATTTCCCAGATTTGACAATAAAATTTCCTACTTTATTTTAAAGTCTTGATTAATATTGCAATTTAATTTTTTTTTTTTTTGTTAAATTTATTTTTAATTTTGTTGCTGCTGACGCATTTAGCTGAGCTGTGCTGCATATGGATAAACATGAAATTGCAGCACAGAGATAAGATATACGCTGCGGCGGCTAGTCTGCCGCCTACTTAGTTAATAAATAATAATAATATTTGCAGCAGCTTTTAAATATTTAAATTGATTCATCATAGGCAGCAGCAGCAACAGCAGCAGCAAAAGCAGCAGCAATAACAACAACACATTAAATAATTATCGATAATTAGTTGACAAATGTGGGGTAAACAAAAAGGTGTCGGGAATATGGCCAAGAACTAAGATTAAATATCCAACTAATGCGAATATGGTCAACAGTTTCCGCTCTGTTGCGGTTGCTGCTGTTGCTGTTGCTGTTGCCTGTTGTCAGTGTGAGGTGGGCTGGTTTTTAGGCTTGACTGTGGCTTTGGCAGTTTGCCCGCTGTATTTGTTTTTCTTTTCTCTGTATGTGTGTGTGTGTGTGAATGACATAAGTATGCGCTTGGCTTATATGTAACAACTAAGCTTTTTGCTTATTGCAGCTTGTGGCAACTGAAACTTAGACAACATGTTACCCTGTAAAACTAATTACAAAACATTGATTTATGTCTCTTGAAAACATGCTTAAAAATCTTTTTTTTTAAATGCTTAAAACTGGAAACTAATAAAAAATAAAATATTGCAAATAATTATATTAATAATATTTATAATTTTGACTTGCAGCTAAACTTTAAATATTGTTAATACGCTCAGCTTGCAATGCGTACAGAGCATAATGAGCGGCATATGTAAGCGTGCATCTAACCGGTTGGTTGGCTTCCACTTTGTATTTTTTGTATGTTGTGTGCAC
>JBAMBR010001443.1:0-19141 GCA_037044475.1 Zaprionus obscuricornis
TGTAGAGTGCCAGTGAAACAGTGGAACAGAGCACCTAACCATGAGCCCGCAGGCGAAACATAATTGTGAGCTCTTTATGTGGCGTGGCCGTCTACAACATTTTCCATGGCTGTCATTTTGATATTACATAGCTGTAGCTTGTAAGCTGCTCATCGCATCTTTCCCCATGACACGATACGATTCTACTATACGACGACACGGTCCAACTCTGTCCAACTTGAGGCGACCGAGTTGAACATTTTTATTTTATTATGCTGCCTGCATATTGCCACACCCAAAAAAGAAAAAAAAAATTCTAGTAACTCTCACTCTCACTTGCACACATACACAAATACACACACACACACACTCTCTCTCTCTTTCTTTCATTCTTTTGCTGCGTTCATGCTCTGTTTTATCTGCTTGCTCATAAAAATAAAGCGCTGCGCATTCTTTCACGCCATTTGCAGTTACTCTGATAAGAGCTAGCCACATTTTTTTTTGCCTTTCTTGCTGTTGTTCTCATTGTTGTTGTTTTGCCAGCTGAATGTAGAGTGCGGTTCAAAGGTCAAAACGCAAATGCCTTTGTTTTGATATGCGGCTGTCAATGCTGCTGCTTGAAAAGCCTCAGCCTACAACAGCCACTACCTAGAGCCTGAGCTTCGCTCACTCTCAATGCATCATTATCAAGAGCAAATAATAAATCATGACGAGCTCTTCCAACGTTACACAACAAAAGGCAAAGGATATGGGAAGAAACACAGAGAGAGAGAGAGAGAAAGAGAGAGAGAGTTGAAGGCAGTAACTGTAGATACAATTTTCCTCTATTGTTTAGCACATGTGTTTGTATGTGTGAACACACACACACACACATACACATACAGAAGTATACTTCTCATGTTAATGTCTGGTTGCTGTTGCTATTGCTGTTGTTGTTGTTGTTATGTATTTTCTTGAGCTATTGTTCAGCATAATTAATCATAATTTGTGTACGTTTTGCGGCAATTAATAATTTATATGGCATTTGTCTGATATGTTACAAGGTTTAAACTTTACAGTTCACTTTTATTCACAAGTTACGCTTAAAGTTTGCATAGCCTGTCAAGTAGTTAATTACAATATGCGTCTAATTCGATGACTCCTATTTAATGCAATTACAATTATTTGCCTAAGAATATGACAAGCATACTTCAACTATATAAATTCATCATTGTTTACACGAAGAGTCTGTGAAGAGTCATAGAATTTGTGCTGCATAGCTAGTGATGGTATCTTATACGCGAATATAACGATACAAGTTATAAGTTAAGTTAACGATATCGATTATTTTTAGCTGCACATGATCATTTGTAAATGCATATTTTTATTTATCGATATGCTATCGATATGTTGTCGATATGCTAACGACATTTTATCGATATGCTATCGATATGTTATCGATATATCATCAATATGCCATCGATATGTTATCGATATGTTATCGGCATGATACCGATGTGTTATCGATATGTTATCGGTATGTTATCGATGTGTTATCGATATGTTTTATTTTAACGTAAGCAACATTTGCTGCGATAATTTGGGCACAGTTATGACACAATTTTGCCTACAGTTAGTTGAGAATTAGATTTCAGCATTTGTGCTACGGCTGTTACACCACAAATTCAATACTGATTAACGATTGCGACAGAAGCCATGGGAGACTCTGAGCATATTAAAGTGGCGTTGCCTCTGTATGTGTCTGTAAATAGCGAACAGACACAGTTAAGCACACACACACATTACTGTGTGTGTGTGGTTGACTGGCAAAAGGAATATACATACATAGTATAGAGAAATAGAGATTGCCAAGTGCTGGCAATATGAGAAATGTCACATGACACGGCAGCAACGGAAGTGCTTGACAAAGTTTATTAATTAATTTTGTTGATTTTGTCACGTGCTCGTAATTTCGGCAAAATCCGCAAAATCACACACAGACAAATACAAAGTGAGCGTGAGAGAGACATATACAGTTACATGTGGGTGGTCTTGATATGGGATAGTGTTGATGCGTAAGCTAAAACCAAAGCTATGGCTAACAGTTTTGCTGAAAGCCAACCAGAGATTCAGTAAGCCACAGCAGTGTAGAGAGGTCGACATGTTGCGGCATGCTGCAGCAAGAAGCATCCATTAGTCAAATGGCTTTCACAAATGCTTCATGCGTCCATCTTGTGTTTTTGCAGCAGCTCAGGTGTTTCAACGATATTCTGATCAACAACAAAATTGTTGGACCACCCGTCGATTCTGTTTTTGGTTTTTGGCCATTCGACTATGTTTATGTTTATGATTATGATTATGTTTATGATGTTTATGATGATTATTTTTATTGGATTTGTTTTGTTTTGTGTTCAGTTCGTTGTTCGTTGGCACAAAAAGTCAATTAAATGATTTTTGTCATAATTGGATTATTATTTTATGTTATGTGGCTTCAACTTTCAAAATGAACTAACTGTCTGTTGCATGCTTTCATGTTACATTTGTTGTATTTACTGTATATGACATTTTATACTTGGTATCCTTAGGGCATCAAGATATTATGATATTATGACAATAACTGGCATAGCTGTACCTATATTTTATATTTCAAGTAATATCAATGCATATATACTAAGCTATATGCTTCCTGAAGAGTAAGAGTTGAGGTAAATGATTTCATAATATCTGAGAGTATGCTGCAGATTTCAATAATAAAATAATTTTAAGCAGCTTAAGCATCTATATAGTTTGGCTACTGGGTAATTTAGAGTCCGGTACTTGCTTAATTTTTATAAAATTCAAAAGCTAAAAAGTTTACATCAAATTGAATATTTTGCATAACATTTACATTTGAATATTAACTAACATTTGTCGATAAGCATACGAAATGTGTTTATTTAAATTATTATTATAATTTTTTTATCATATCAAAATATGTGCAATCAAAGCTTAATTTCAATTTAATGTCAAACACACACATGAAAATGTCTAAAATGTAAACAAATCTTCTAATAACAAATTAATTAATCGTTTATTTTAAATTCCTTTTAAAATTCAACAATATTTGAAGTAATCCTTGCGCTTGATTATTGCATATGAATTTCAATAATCAAACTAGTTGTCAATCATCAATCGTCGTGTATTTAAATCGCATTATATTATTTTGGTATTTGTTGCCTGTTTGTTATAATATGTTTGAATGTATCATATACTATGTATATAAGCTTAGTTTGCTGTTTGAGCAGACATGGTTAGGCTAATGGTCTGTGGCCATCATTAATGGTCCTGAGGCATCATTTTGTTAGCCACATGTTCAGCATTATTTCGAAGCAGTCTCTGTCTTGGTTGCTGTTAAGAAAGAGATAGGAACAGTTTGAGTGAGTGAGTGAGATAACCTCATACCATTTGCAATCTCTTGGGCATTGAACTATACAAATGTCTGCTGATATATACACACATACACATACCTAAATACTAATATATATATATGTATTTGTATAATAATATAGATATATACATACATATGTGTATGTGTGTATGTACATGTATATTATTGTGTAAGTTGAGACTGTTAGTTTTAGCTACTTTGGCGAGTTCATGTCCTTCGTTTCAACTGTTGCAAGCATGCGCATGATTGTAACCAAGAGTCTTGAGTTCTGAGTCTTGAGGTTTATTCTGTTCTGTTGTTGTCTTTATTATCATTCTATGCGAACAATAGCATAGAATCAACCGCACACAACGGGAGTAAAAAAGAAAAAAACAAATAAATGTATTTTCTTAGCCGTGAGGGAGTCGCAAAACTGCAAACTTTTCAATTTCTTTTCCCTTTTGCCCTCCAACACACAAAAATGGCAATATTATAAGCACAGCGCACAACGTTCAACGTACAACGTACAACGTTCAACGTTCAACGCAATGCGTACTTATCATTTAAACAAACTGGAAAATTATGCTGACACAGTTAAATTGCAATAAAAATGGGCGTATGTGTGTGTGTGTCTGTGTGTGCGAGTATGAGTATATGTCTAAGCTGATGTGTGCGCACGTATGTGTGTGTGTGTGTGTGTGTGGGCCAAGCAATTTATGCTTGTCGTGCAGAATGTCAAACATGTCAATCAAAAGTCATTTGCCAGGCAACTCAAAATGCGTTGCACAGGGAACGACGCATGAATTGGCTTCGCACAGTTCCCGCTGTCAGTGCTCGCACTTGTCGCTTATTCAAATGCATATATATATATATATCGTATCGTATTTGCAGTATGCCACAAACTAGCAGTGTGATGCTTGAAGTGGTGCTGGTGACGTTGACTGTATCAGTGGCATTGCTAAACGTAGTTTCATCCGTTAGAAAGAATGTCACGGCAGGACACGTCAATTGCATAGCAATTTCAAGCGACGCCTCGTTGCTCTACTAATAGCAATCCGTTTTGTGACCGATATGTATTTGAATTCTCGATAGTTTCAATTCAATTCGACTGCCAGACATTGTTTCACAAGCTTGATAGCCAAATTGTGAATTGTGAATTGTCTATGTAGCTGCTTGCCATTTGCTGTTGCTTGATATTCCCGTAGGAAATTATACAATGTCTTCTTTAACTTAAAACTGTCTTTGAGCATATAATACATTTTCTATATATTGTCAAATCGTAAGAGTCCAATTTAAAATTACTTCTTTTTTTTTATGCGTAGGCATTTTCTTTTTTTTAACTTTTTTTTTTAGTATTATATTTTTTTTTTATTTTTTTGTATAACCTTGTCAAATATTGACATTTGTTTATATGACCGAATACATAAAAATGATTTTTTCTTTTCGATTTTTTAAAGTAACGTGTAGGCTCTACGTAAAGAAGAGTACAAACACAATCTGTTTGTGTTTGTCAAGTAAACAATCGTAATATGTGAAAATACTCACGATGATTGATCGATCTGATGTACATATGAACATCTGATGTACATTGGCTGAGAACTTGTTTTACAACTAGTAATCTATTGACTAAAACGTTAAGTAAGAATAGATTACTATCTATTAAATTGCTTAAAATACTATGTGAAATTTCTTTTTGAAGCTCGTTTAAACGTTAACATTTCTTTGATAGCTATTAAAATTTATTTTCATTGCAATTTATTAGAGAGAAAATCGTGAATATAAATATTTTTGCATTTTTAGTAAAATTGTCAAAAGATATATATGTATATATATCGCCTGAAGTCATATTATTTTAAAAGCGTGAAAATATTTATTATATTTTATTTATTGTTATTGCTATGTTCTTAATTTTTTTGTTTTTTTGCTTTTCTTTTTTAAAGCAATTTCTAAAAAAAAATATATATATATAATATAAATTTATTGTTGCATTTCATAGTATTTCATTTTATGCTTCGAGCTATTAGAAATTTATTATCATCATATTGCTGCAAATGCATTAAACATTTTTTTCTTTAATAATTTCATGCATTTTTTTTGTTTGCTATTTTTTTATTTGCTATTTTTTATTTGCTATTTTCTTTTATTTAGTTAAAAAAAAAACTGTTTATTTATTTTATCAACATATTTTTTTGTCATGTATTTTTGTTTTTTAATTATATTGCATGCCATCGATGGCTGTAATATTTCTGAGATGCATTTACAAAAACTTAGACTAATATTTACAATTTATTTATATTTATTGCAATTGCAAGCATAAATATTATTAATATCCATTTGCTATAGTAAATATTTAACTTGAAAATAAATATATATATATATATACATATATATATATAAAAATTTATATATAGATGATACATATGCTTCTTATTTAATTAAAGCAAATAAAATTTTACTTATTTGTATGTATGTATGTTGCAAGTTGTGTGTTGTATGTCTGTATGTAGAGCATGCGTGGTGCTGTTTGGTTTGAAATCAACCTTTTCACATTGACTTTAATACGTTTCTTGTTTGATTTGTTTGTGGATGCAAGTTGCGTATGCTGCGGGCGTTTTTCTTGGCTTTATTCGAGGGGAGGGGGGTTGAGCGTGTGTTTTGGGATTTGAAATTTGTGCAAATTGAATTTATTGAAGTCTAATAGTCCCACGTGTAAGCGCTATCGGTTGGGAACGCCCAACATTGCTGACAGCCTTCAATAAACCTTACTCTCTCTCTCTCCTTACTTTGTTTGTGTATGTGTGTGTGTGTGTGTGTGAGTGACTCGTTGACGTTTGATGTCAAAATTGCTTGTTTTAGAGTTCGGTATGTGCATGTGAGTCTGTGTGTCTGTTTGTCTGTGTATTTGTGTGTATGTCCATGTTTGTATGTATGCTTATCAATTTGTACAATGCATGCTCGAGGATATATATATGTTCATATATGTATGTATGTGTATGTTAGATGAAAATGTTGTGGTAGAGAGAGGGGAGAGAAGGGTATTTATAGTCTGCTTAAAGGATTCCAGAGCGTACAGCATACGCTGCAAGGCAATTCCAATGTCTTGACAGTCGAGACGCAGCCAGTGTCGAATTCGGACCTGGTATCTCCTATAGCCAGGGCACAGTACAACAGTACAACAGTACAACAGACAACAGACAGCCGTCTGTCTGGCGGGATTTGCGAGCGACCGTGCGCGTCAAGTGAAGGCAAACATTGCGACACAAAGCTAAGGAGCGTTATTCTACGTTTTGTATATGTATGTACATACCCTTCTCTCTATCTGTTGCTATCTCTCTCTCTCTTTCTCTCTCTCCATCTATCTCTGTCTCCCTCTCTGTGTGTGTATGTGTATTGTGCGTGTGGGTGTTGACAGACAACGTACCGCAACCACAACAGGAAAAACGCTGCTGCCAAAGCCGACGACTTCATTACGCATAATTTACATTTTGTGGCATTTACGTTGAAATTTTAATTGGAATTTACTTTGCGACTTTTTTTTTTTTTTTTTTTAAAGAGGGGATTGATGGCCTGCTGCGGGGCGTACGCTAAAGTATTATGGATGGAGAGATATGTTGTTAAAAGTTTTAGCTGTTTTTCCGCCTGTTGACAGTCAAATTTGCCATGTATTTAATGGCTTAGACAGAAGGCTTATTCGCCTGATAATATTTGCCAGCGTTGTCATAAAAACTTTTCAACCCAATCTGTGTTTTGTCGCTGAACACGCTGAACACGTTGTACAAGCTAAAAACGCTGCCACTCTTAGCTGTCAATTCGTACGTCAACGTGTCGTATACGCGTTACATTTACATAAATACGTACAGTGAATAAATGTTAATTAACATTAACGTTAACGCTAACATTTTGGCATGTTAATGTAAAAACACTTTACATTGACGGGCAACTATTAACATAAGCATTACACAACAGAGCTCAACGATTGAGTGAGTAAGTGAGCGCATCGGCATTTGAGTGCAACCTGCGCGCCACACTGAGCGACTCTCAGTGGAGGCGTCGTCGACGTAGGCGTCGGCGTCAACGTTCGCTGCGATGTTTTGCGTTTTGCGATACGTTCGGGCGGCACTCGATTCACTTGATTCTGTGTGCACATTCTGAGCGCGACTGACGGGCTTCTCGGGCTGTCGGGTTGTCGGGTTGTTGGATTGTTGGGCTGTTGGGCTTTCGAGCTTCGTGTGACGCTCACACAAATTCGGCAATTCATTCGTCCGTAAACCGTCTGCGGCATTGTCACGTCGTTGTCGTTGTCGAATTGACGTTCTCATTCGCATTCGTATGTTGAGAGGAAGTAGGCGCGCGATAGCGCAAAGCATCAGCATCATCAGCAGCAGTAGCAGCGGCAATAGCAATAGCAACAGCAGCAATTGAAGGAGCAATAGCAGCAGCCAAGAGATGAGCATTATTCGTAGACAAACTAGAGATTGATGTATATTTGTTGCAGATACACTGCGAACGAATGAACGATTATACTGCGAGTAAAGTAAAGGTAAAAATCATCGAATACTCACAAGTTCTATTTGTACGCGCGCGTGCCATTGCGTATACGCAACGTTTGCCGACGGTCAATGTGCATAGTGGCGTTCCGCTTCCGCTGCAGGGCCATGAAATAAATATTATTCGTGTCGCGCCAATTTTTCAAACGGCAATAAGTATAAACTTAAATGCAGTGCAACTTAAATTGAAATGGAATGAAAAACAGCCGACTAACAGCTGCCGTCTGCAGCCTTCATAAAACAAAAACACAAAAAAAAAAGCGACAACAACAAAAACTAAAAAAAAAGAAAAGAAAATAAATTAAATGTAAATTAAAATACAGCAGCGTAATGAAAAAGAGAAAATGAAAAGAGGGAAATGAAAATGAAAATGCAAATGCAAAACGAATGAAGAAAAACGAATTAAACAAAATGTCTGTCGCATACAAAAATGAACAAAAAGAAACAAACATAGAGGCAAAACGTACTACATGTGTTAATTGTGTGATTTTTAGCTTGTGATTGTGTTGTTATTGTTATTGTTGTTATTGTTGTTGTTGGTTTATATTTTATGTGTTATTTTCATTTTATAATTATTATTAATATTATTATTCGAAATTAGTTTTCTTCTTTATTTATTTATTATTATTTTTTTTTATTTTGTTTGCGCATTTTTGTATTGTTTTTTTTTTTTGTTTTTTTTGTATAATTTTTTGCCATAATATGTGTTATAAATTTTGTCGCGTAAATATCAAAAGAAATGACACTCTTCGCACGTACGGACGATCGCAAGGTTTTCAAACAATAAATATGCAACTAAAAGGCATAATCGTAATCGTCAAAGCTATTTGCAGTGAGTGCATAAATGCAACAAACAATTCGACATACAAAATACATATACACACACAAACACACATACGGCATACGGCAAGTTGTCATTAACACCAGCGATAACATCAATACAACAAACTGAATATTAAATCTCGTTGAAAAAGAGTCAAAATGTCAAGATATGGCAAGAGTCGATGATGGTCTAGATGGTTATGAGTAAAGTTAAGTCACATTGCTCAGCATACAAAGGCATACAACATACACACACACACACAAATACACACATATATATTTATATATATATATATATAGAACATACATATTTGTAATGCCAAAACGCCAGGGGCAATGCAATCAAAAGTTGCTTCGACTAAACGACAAAGCGGAAGTGTTGATATTGCCGCTGCTCAGCCTGCCACAGTAACGATAGAAGCTAACGGGAGCATGCAACGGTGGCTGTATAGCTTTACTGAAATTGTTGTCGCATAACGACTTAAGCTGCTCAGCACGCAGCGTCAGCGATTCATACGTCTACGCTTCGTCTTACTTTGCCATGCGGGGTCGCACTTCAAGTCACATACATACAAATACATACTCAGTGTAAGATGCAAAGTAAGACGCATAGGATTTCATATACCATATACAGTACAGTCAAAGTCACTTTTAGTTCTTTAAAGGTCCTTTCCCTCTGTCTGTGTTTTGTGCGTTGTGCCTTGTGCTTTGTGCTGTATTATTGTATGCTTCAAGTGACTTTGTTTACTTATGCCTTCTATTTATTTTCTATTTATTCGATTTGCATTTCAATCTGGCAGCGTCTGCGCTTTGAAGCGATATCTCAAAAATTCCCAAGAATTGCTATGCAAATTTACTTGAATATATGTCTGTCTGTCTCTGGCAGTCTATTTGTATGTCTGTCTGTCTATACGCTTCTGACTAGCGCACAATTCCATTATAGATTTTTTTCGTTATTGTTGTTGTTGTTGTTATTATTGTTGCTAGCTTTCGCATCTTAAATGGGTTTATGTGTGGATATTGCGGTACTCAAATGATTTTTATTTTATTTTTTTTTTTTTTGACTCTTGACTTGGCTTTCAATGTCTCTAAAATGGCAACACGATGAAAATTTTTTGAGGCATTCAATCAACATTCAATTCAACTAAATGGTGAGTAATGATGATAAATAGAATAAGTATTAAATAAATATTAAATATCGATTCAATATTTATATTATAAATTTCTAAAATAAATACAAAAATTTATAAATATTTTAAATATTAAATATTACTACATAGAATTTGATTTAATTAAATTTTATTGCAATTTTGCTGCGTGAAGTCAAATGAAAATGCATGCGTAAAATGTTGGCTAACTAAGCGTTGTTAATGCAATTGATATTTCAACCAAAAACAATTCGCATTTATATACAATTTTTCTTCTCTCTCTTACTCTCTCTCTCTCTCTCTCTCTTTATCTTTGTCTTTTTCTGTCCCTTTCTGTTACTGTTTTTATCCTTTTCGAACTCTTTCACACGTTTCGGCTGGCCATGGCAACGGACAAAGTTTTATTGCAAATGCAATTTAAATGAGATTACGATTACACGCAGTCAACGTCACGCCCATTCAACACCCGTCACGCAGTCAGTGGGCAAACAAACCAGGCCGCAGGGCGGTCTCATTAATTATTATACTTGGAGTTGCCGCCGCCGTTGGTATAATGGGCGGTTTATATATATTCAAATATGAAGGTGTGAGTAGCAGCATTGTTGTCTGGCGGCATGTATCGGAAATTCAAGTTAAAGCGGAACCTAACCACAGTCAGCTCCATACCCATACCTATACCCATATCTCCCCAAAACACTTTGTACGCCCACACGCACATCAGCATATAAGACCGTGCAAGAGCTATAGACGAGTCGCACGACAAAGTGCTGAGCAGCATTTTAAGCTGCATGCAGGGATGCTTGAGCGGATAGGCATAGGTATTGGTATAGGTATAGGTATAGGAATATGTACATACAAGTATAGTATATGGATAGGGAAATGTTGCGTCGTCTAGGGCGTTGTCGGCATTTTCTTGCTCAATCAACATCAATGGGGCAGGAATTTTCAATGTAATTTACGATTACGCTTCTTTTTTTTTTCTTCTAAGCAATAGCGCCGCAATACCGCCATGCGACAAGGACAAGGATGTTATGTGGTTGGGTCTTAAGCTTTGGCTATGTCAAAGCCAGCTTTCGATTGTGTAGTAGGGCAGAAAATTGTCGAGTGAAACCGCAAAGCGTTGCTCTAGCATTTTCTGTTTTCTGTAGTAAAACAAATGAAGCAGTGTGAAAATCCTGCGCCGGGACACTCTTCCTTCCACATGATTTCATAGCCCCTGGGCGCTTTTTGCTTTGGCAAAGGGAAATACTACTCAATGCTGCCTTTTTGCGCAACTTCAAGATACACGCCCATTTGCCCATTTGCCCATTGCCAGTTGCCAGTTGCCAGTTGCCAGTTGCCAGTTGCCAGTTGCTTGCTTCCCGTTTCCCGTCGCCCGTAGAGCATTAGGAAATGCGCCCCGTTTGTCCGCTTGATTAGAAAAGCTGCAAGCTATAGAATGAGAAAAAGCGCAAAAGCAAATCGCAAAAAAAACAAACAAAAAAAAAATGAAAAAAAGAGAAGAAAAGAAAAAAAAATAGAAATCTAATTGAATTTTATATGCTGCTTGTTTCATTCTTAAGTCCTTGCTCCTTCTGCTGGCTGCTTTCTACTCCCACAACAAGCGCCACGAATATTCCCGATTCATACTTTTTGTTGTGAGTTTATTGCTGTACGCTTTTTTTTCTTTTAATTTTCACTTCACACTCTTTGCCAATGCCCGCAGCAAAAATGCTTCGTCCGTTTGATGTCCTTGTCTTGTCGGCCTGTGCGCTGATTTATTAGCCGACAAGTCCGTGCAGACTGCTGCTCTTTTCGGGGCCAGTTTGTCTAAGGGTTTTAATTGCCTGTCAGTTTGTCTGTCCAAACGCCCAAACGTCCGAGCGTCCAAGTGTCCAACTGCCCAACTGACCAAGTGTCCAAGTGGTCGACTGTTCAGCATATCAACTATAAAACATCCGCACCTAAAACACCCGCCCCTTGAATATCTCTCTCTCTCTCTCTTTTTCTCTCACTATCTATCTCTTTCACTCTTACATTTGGACAATGTGTGAAAAATATGGCAACATTTTTGTTACAGCATTCTCTAAACTTGTCATTGACAATTATGTGAGAAACAAAACCGCAGTCGATTTCTATATATATATATATATATGTATGTGTAAGTGAGGCTGTGTGTGTATGTGTGTCTGTATACATGTTGTGGCGTTGTTTCAGATTACACAGCAGGAAACCACAAAATCGAATAGAAATATAGTCCCTTCAGCCAACAAACTGAGGAAAAACTTGTCACTACTGTAGTCACACAAATGTATACACACAGATGAGAGAGAGAGAGAGAGAGAGAGAGAGAGAGAGAGAGAAAGCAATGTATATACACATACACAAATAGTATATATATGTGCAAAAGAAAAAAAAAAAACAAATCAAATATTTAAAGCTCATTGAAGCGAAAACTTTGACACATGTTAAAGGCGGACGAGGCGTACGGCATTTCAAGTGGATGTCAGGGACAGGAGGCCCTGGTTTTGGTTTTGCTTCTAAGCATTTCATTTGCTTAGAAAAACTTTTCATTTTCATTGATTTGCCTTATTCAAGTGGTTGCCATCAGTAAAGAACAAACTACATACTACATAAAAGAAAGATGTACATACAAAATAAATGCGTAGATTAAATCGAATAAAATTTGTGGTTTTCTTATCCATCGAAGTAAAATGTCAAAAACTTTTGTATGAAAAACCACAATATCAAATAAAAAGAAAACTTTTCCAATTTCTCAATACACAATTTTCAAATTTTTAAATATCTATTATCGAAATTATATTTCATTTCAATTTCCTTAAGTTGCAAATAATAATTGTGCTAATAGATGCTCATTCTCATTTGTAGTAAGACAATTCGCAAATGTTGTACATATATAATTTAAAACAATTGTCAGATGATATAAACTAATTGCACTAATTTGCCTTCTAATTGTAATGCTGCTATGCAATGCAATGCAATACTTCGAATGTTTGTTGCTCGATTCGACAGCTCAATTAATTAATTGTTGCAAGCAAGTGTAGTAATTATTTATTTACTTTTATTTATATGTAAAATATTTAATATACTATTTGCAATTAAATATTTCATGCTTCATATTTCTGATTAAAAATATGTATTGCTGCACTTGATATTAATTCGCACAATGAAAACTAATTAAAATGAACGCGAAAAAAAAATATATTGAAAATAAAAGAACATAAATTAAAATGTTTAAATTTATGTGAAGTTTTAATTTGATAAATTATAAAATATAATTTTACATAATATGAAATTAAACAGCAGAATAAAAATGTAATATTATGTTAATAAATGAAAAAAAAAATATATAATATTTGTTTACATAATGAGTTGCGGTTATTACATGCAAGAAATATAAATAGTAAATAATAAAAGATACAACTAGCTTTGTCACATTCATAATCTATCTTTCTAACTACATACGTAGCGCTCTGAGATAGACAGAGTGATAGACAGAGAGAGAGTAAGAGTAAGAGAAGCGTTAACTTTGAAATATGATAGCTAGGTGTCAAGTTTTACATACGAGTATTCAGTAATAAACACTCGAAACTTGAATGAATTCAGCTAAAACCTTGATATTGAATAAGCAAATACTTTTAACAATAGCATGATGAACGTTGAAACTCGTAAAGAATGCTTTAGCTTATAAATGGATATTCATATGTAGTATATGTTGAACTTTTTGCAAAATAAGATTCCATGTAAATAATGAAAATGATATTTGTACAACTGTATGTGTGTGTGTATCTGAGTGTTAGACAGATTTACTATATGGCAGTAGGTTATATTTAAGGCAGCACAAGTGAAATATCAACTATTTGTTCAAACAAATATTGCGGTAGTTAAACAGCTACAAAGCTTAAACATAAGATACAGATACACACAGAATACAAATACGAGATACAAAGGCAGAGACAGAGACAGATATATAAAGTATGTATCTAGAGATGCCACCCACGGACAGCTAGACAGTAGTTGTTGCGGTCGCGCCACATTCATCCCTTTGTTGTGGTCTGTCTGTCCCAGTTTTGTGGTCGGCATTGAGCGCGAAAACAGATAATAATCAAGTGAAATGGCAATGGGTAGGTGTACGTGGGGTGGTGCTAAGGGGGTTACGGGTAGTTAACGGCTAGGCAGCAGCAACAGCAACAGCGTAGACAACGTATAGCGGCTGCTCTCAATAGTGTCCAATTTGTGCCCGCACTTAAAGATATGACCTGAATAGGCCAGCTCCTCGAACCATTGCCAATTGCCATTTCTCGTTAGCTCCAAGAGCCCGAACGGCGAGAGCCTGTGGAGTCGTTGAGGCATTGTCTGCTCATTTAACCCTTTTTATGAGGCCCATTCGAAAAATGCAGACCGAAAGCACTCAATGGCAGATAAACAGAGGAGCAAACGCAGGCTCACCGAAAAAAAAAAAAAAAAATTTTGGGGCAAAAGTGCCGGGCCACAAAAAAAAAAACAGAAAATGCAAAATAGTTGAAAAAGTATGCAAATGCCAAAAGCTGCCAAGCGGCTAAAAAGTCCTCTGTTGAATCGGAGAATCGGCATCGTTTTTTTTTTATTTTTATTTTTATTTTTCATTTTTGGGATGCAGGATGCTAGGGGTAAAACGGCAAGTGTGAAACGTAAAATAACAGAGTAAAATTTAACACCTGGAGCATTGGATATGAAACAGGAAATGCGCTTTGCTTGTAGGTTTCATTTTTTGGCTGCCTGCGGCTTGTCGATAAAACAAAAAAAAAAAAATACGCAGAAACAGACAGACAAAACAGAACAGAACCAAACTGAGCTATAGAGTAAGTGAGTAAATGTGTAAGGCAAACGGAAAGAGAATCAGCAGCAAAGAATAACTTAAAAGCCAAGTTGAAAACACTTTGGAGCAAAGGATTTGGCAATGAAAAGCAAACAGAAAGCACAAAGCTCTTAAAATGACTTTCAACAAAGCCAGATTAAAAAGCAGATGGACACATTTCTATTATACACACTACACTGCGTATGCGTAATAGATTTTTGACTTGACTCAATTCAGTTTTAGCCAAAAACAAAAAAAAAAAAAAAAAAAAAGTAAAAGAAAAAAGTAAAGTGAAAAAAATGTTGAAGTTAATTAAAGGCACACTGTGCCTGTGCACACAAATTTAATTCTATAAATTGAACTCTCTGCAGTATTTAAATTAAAAAGTTGCCAACTCAAGCGAAGCAAAGTAATACGCTAATAAAAATTACAACAAAAACAAAAAATACAGAAAAAACGAAGAGAGAACGTGAAAACCAAACAAAAATAAACAAACAAAACGCTTCTGGGGCATGGCGCATAACAGCAAAATGAATTAAAAATTAAAGGTAAAACCATTGCTAGAGCTGTAGCTGTAGCTGTAGCTGTCGCTGTAGTTGATGCTGAATAGCTTTAGCTTTAACTGCAGTGGAAACCGAAGCCCGTAATGCAAATGAATTAAAAAACTTAAATGAAAGCTATCTGCAACTGAAGAAAATCGCTCAACTTTTAATTAGTTTGCTATGCAAGAAAAATTCATAGGATTTTAAGGGAATGACACTGGGCGTTCGCTGGCTTTTGGCTTATGTACAATTTCAGGTTTTTTCATTTTGTTAAACTTCATTCATATTTTATTCAGCATATTGACTTTGTGTCAGTAGTGTTAAAGTTCAACAAGTCAAGCGGGAAGCTTGAATAATTGTTATTTGTCTCTCATCGCAGAAATACACTCGACAGTTGAACTGCATAAAATTCTTAATTGACATTGCATAGCAGTAGCAAATAAAAACAACAACAACAACAAAAAAGACAAAAAAAAAAAAATAAAACAAATCAAATTAATTAAATATTATGCAAACGTCATGTTCACATTGCAGTTTGTTAAGTGCACGAGTTGGACGCATCTTTTGATGGCCTTCAATGATACAATGTTTCAAATGATTCACATTTGATTACACAATTGCTAATGCTCTTAGAAATTAATATTTAGCTCTGACTTGTCTTTTAATAATTAATAAGTTCAAGGCTAACTTGTTATTAAATATATATGTTTTTTATATTTTTATTTTAATTAATTTTTTTTTTTTTTTTTTTTTTGATGAACTTAACACGCGAGCTGTTAACTACAAATGAAATTGATTTGTATATATTATATATATTTTATAATAATTATAAATATATTTTTTATATGTACATATTATTTTTTTTTTTATAATATTAAAATATTTTTATAGCTATTAATTTCTAACCTTTCAGTAGCCACTGTATTTATTTACTGCCAATAAAGGGGTGTGGTAGCATATATAAATTCTTGATAACCGACATCGACAGATGCTAGTCTCTCAATTTTGAAGCTGTCTCAATGAATCATATGGCATATATACTACTATATACTACATATATAAATTATAGGCGTTCGCATAGGGACACTAAAGAAATACCTGTCATAGGAACGATCGGTTAAAAACTATATATGCGTTTAGTGATGATAAATATATGCTATAAATCGGTCAAATATAGACCATTGAAACGATTGATCACAAATTTAATTTTTGTTTGCAAAGGTTTTCTTTTAAGCCTGCAGATGTATGAAATCTTCGACATGCTATCGATAATCGATAACTTTGTATTCTTGCTTGTCATATACATAAAGAAATATTACCGGCTTAACTTTCAGTACTACGTTCTTCGACTTCATTCATGCTTAAGCCCCCATTATGTTTATTTGTTTTCATTAATTCGCAATTGATGACAAAATTCCTGTACAAAAGTCATTATTAGCATTTATTAACTACATATGTATGTATATGTGTGTGCGTGTGTGTATGTGTGTGTATGTAGCAAATGTTTCGATTATTAGACAACAGGGACCAAAATAGACCAAGATATACTTATGTGTATAGTACATAAGTATAAATGATAAATAAATGACAACAACAAGAGCGACAACATGAAGTAGCGTATAAAGAATATTTTAATATGCCTGACCAGTCGCAACGCACAGATGAGTTTTATGGCCAATTATCTATTCAATGGGCTCCATTAATGGTCGATTCGATTTTTGAATGTATTCAGCGAAAGACAAAAACGTAACAAAAAACGTAGCCATTGTCGTAACCGTAGCCATAGCCCCGCTAAATTCTGTTGTTGTTGTTGTTGTTGTTGCCAAATATAACTCAAGTTGTAAGTGTAAATTTTTATTTTGTTTTGTTTTGTTACTTTTGTAATGCGATGTTAATATGACAATTCTACGTTTATATGTCGGAATAGTTATCATACGTAATTGTGATTGCAGTTTATGGTGCAAAACATTGTACGTTGAAGATGAAACGCACATTTTTGCGTTTAACGACAACAACATATTACATTTAATTGACAGCATCGGCAGCTGAAGCTATCATTAAATTTATGGCCCTCAAACACTTGCAGTTCTGTTTCTGCTCTTGTTGGCTAAGTGAAACACAAATCCCAAATTCCCATTGCGTACTTCAAGTTTTGTTTTTGTTTTTTTTTTTTCTTCTTTTTATTGCAAATGCGTTGTTGAAGTGCCACGCCTCTTGCGTCATAATTTGCCCAGTTATTGCAAACGTTTTTATGCCCATAAAAATTTAAATAGTTTTTTTTTTGTTTTCTATCTCTCTTTTATACTCTCTCTACCGTTCTCTCACACTATCGGTGTATGTTATGTTTTTATTTCATGTCAAGTTTATTCACACAAGCCACAAACAATTTTCAATTAACTGCGCATCATAAAAAAGTTTAACGAATAAAAATATGAACACTTTAATACACTTTCAAAAGGTATTATAATTTTCCTATGCAATGTGTTACACATGGCCAAAAAAAAAAAAAACATAATAAATATGTATCAATTTTCTGGAAATTATCGTTCTCTCTTTCTACTCCATTTTTTATATATATATTTTTTTTTTCAATATCTAAATTTTTAATTAACATATAATAAAAAGAGTATAGCAGCTTGTATTTTTTTTTCGTTAATTTTTTTTTTTTTAAATAGCAAAAACATTTAAATGCAAAAATTAAAAACAAAATATGATATTAATAGCTACAAGTTTTTTTTATAAAAATTATAAAAATAAAAAAAAAATATAAAATAAAAATTATAAATCAATTAAATTATAATTTCTTTTATTTTTATATATGAAGATAATTATGATATAAAATCTAATGAAATTCGTATATCATCTTTATATAGTTTCATTATTTTTGCATAGAGTATTTTTGAGCTGAACTTTGAAATATTTAAATTACTTGCTGCATATAATATTTGATTCGATGCATGTGCTGGAAGGAGTGTGAAGCTATGGGGTTTGGCTTTGTGCTGCTCATATTTCCAAGGACTAAAGGAGCGTTTGCGTTGAGCATCGTTTTGCATCAAGTGCAATGGTAATGGCCACAAACGCCATGCTATGCTCTGCTCTGCTCTACAGTGTTCCATTTGACTGGCTGAAAATGCAATTAAGATGTGATGGAATTTTCATCAATTAATTTCATTTTAATTGACACGCCACATGAGTCATTGGCAGTGCGCCTTATTGACCGGACATTTTGATGAAAATTTATATATATATTTTAAATATTGATATTGCCAAAAAAAAAATAAAAAATAAATAAAAATAAAAATGGTAATAAAAATTAAATAAATTAAGCCACGCATGAACAGTTCCCACTGTATGTTATAGTATGTTTGTGAACATACGTAATTGCTGTGCACTCAATGATATTAAAGATACGCCCACTTTTGGATAATGCTTTTTTGTTTTTTGTTTTTTTATTTTGTTGATTTGCTTTTATGATTTTTTAATAACATTTGAAGTAGAGTCAATATCAAATAGAGCAACTGACACAAGCACAGAGGCAGACACATACATACATACTTAATCACACATTCATACACACATTTGTAGAGGCACTCACACTCACACTCAATTCAAATTCGTAATTATGTGTATACCGTTTCCTATTCACATTCATATTCGTATTCGTATTCGTATTCGAATTCATTCACAAAGAGCACCGCAATTGATGATTGCGGGTCAGCTTATTATGAGTAAAGCATTTGGAGCCACACAACTTGAATTGCAGAGCAAAATAGAGCAAAGCTAAGCAGAGCAACGCAGTGTAGAGCAACGCCGAGTAGAGCAGAGCGAAGCAGAGCTCTACTTAGTATAAGTGCATATGTAATCAGTAGACAATTTTCGCA
>JBAMBR010001444.1:0-13101 GCA_037044475.1 Zaprionus obscuricornis
TTTATTTTTTTAGTTTTTACATTAAGTCAAGAATTCGTAAAAAGCAAAATATTAATGCAACATTACAGATTTATTTGCACATTAAAAAGCTAAACCCCATCGCAAATTATAAATAATTATTTCTTTTGAACTTCTAATTCACAAATTGCTTAAGATTATGTAAATACTCGTGGTAAGTGTATAAGGAAAACAAAAGTCAATGCATTAACCAGAACAATTGCATTCATAGTTACGAGACGAGGCGTAAAAACTTGTAGAAGAAAATACGCCTCAAGCGCTTGCAGATTTGCATAAATATATTTATACACGAACAGACACACACACACACACACACATACATATACATTTAGAAATAGCAAGGAAATAGTTTGTAATACGTGCAGCATTTAAATGTTTTTGTTATTGTGAACAGCAGCAGCAGTTGAAGCAGCAACGGCGGCGGCAGCAGTATGAGAGGGAAAAGCGACAAGAATTGCTGAGAGATAAATATGTAAACTTATATGCAAGTCGCAAGCAGTTGTTAAACACAGCAGCCAGAAAATCACATACACTCACATTCACACACACACACACACACTGAGGCACTTTGCTGGTTTTTCGGGGTGCGTGTGCAACATTATTCAATGCATAGCCACAGGCGCTTCAACAAAAGCTGTAAAGCAATACATATGTAAAAACAGATGTGAACAAGCAGATAATGGGCGTCTCTATAACTAGATATCTATATATCTATATCTATATATCTATATATATTTGATTTTGATGGTGTTGGTAATTGTGTTTTGCAATTGTAATTGTATTTTATTCAGTGACGGCAATAAATGCCACAAAATCTACTCGTAAATGAGGCTTTACTTTCAGCCTTAAATTCATTTTTTTTATTTTTATTTATAATATTTAATTAAATTTTATTGTAATTTTTGCATGAACAAAAAACAATTTTTAAATATGAAATTTACATTTTTATATATATAATTTTTTTTTATTTATTTATTATTAATTTTATTTTATTTACTTGCAATTTTTAATGTATTTTTATATAAAAATAAATATATATTTATATTTTATATTATTTTAATGTACTTTTCGACAACTGTAAAATTAGTTGAAATTCCGTTTTAATTTCCGTTTCCGCATCAACATTTTCCGCCTGTCAATTATTGCAAAATTATGCAAATATGTTGCCGGCGCACAAGTTCTCGTCGTGCTGGCAAAAAAAAGTAACGCAAACAGAAACGTGAAAAATGTCGAAAAATTGTGCACATTAAATGCGTCCCAATGTGAGCGTTCGCATGGGCGTGGCATAAGGGATGCGCCTAATTGAATTAAAACATAAAATTTTTGCACCGCAATAAGTTTGGTTACGTCTAACGGCCCCACGGGGTAGGCTATAAACTTTACCAGACAGGGAACTGAATTCAATGGTAGAGATAGACGGTGAAGGCGACGTTGTCGTCTCTTGAGATAAGAAATGAGCACTGAATGCGGTAATGTTGTTGCATATGTTTACATATGTGAGTATGTGTGTGTGTGTGTGTCTGTCTGAGTTTTTACTGCATTTTGATAGGTAACAGAAACTTTAGCATGTTATGACTTTAAATTCTCTATTAAAAATCCATTTAAATTTCATTTACAGCTAAAAAAAATAACTTTAAGTTGATTGCCCCAGACCCCAGAAAAAATATATAATATAATCTTGATATTATATGAAGTAATAACATATAGCAAATGTTTAATTCTAAGCTAACATTACGTAAGACACATGACATAAGCTAGAAAATAAATCATTTATAAACTTTTGAAATACTTTGAATTATTAAACAGAAATATGCTATAAATCTTAAAGATTTCAACTACTTTAGATAATTGTTCATTGCTATAAATCTTTGAAGATTTTTTTATTTTTGTACTTCTTCAGATAAAATTGTTCAGTTTCATAAGTTGTAAATCAATTGTTAGCAGAAATTGCATTTATTATATTTATGAAAACTGGCAGCAATTAACTGACGTTAAGTGTTTCCAATGAATGTAAAAACACTCACAAAATTGTCAGATTATGTATGTGTGAGTGTGTGTGTGTGTACTGTGCTTCAACGTCTCGTGCAACACAGTTTTGGCAACTCATTTGCAAAATATGCAATAAATATTTATGCAGCTGAGGCAGCGGCAGTGAAAACTACTTAACAACACAAACAGATACAAATATGTGAAAAGTTGCTCCTGTTGCAGACACATACACACATAGACACACACACACACACACATGTGCATTGCATTATCATTTATTAAGTCTGCCGCGCTTTTGCTTAATCTGCACAACAAACAACAGCAACAGCTACAAAAACAACATTAGAAACAACAACAAACAGCAACAGCAGCAGCAGCAGCAGCCGCTTAACATAAACAACAACAACAAGTAAGATAGGAAAAAGGCTTCAGCTATTTTCAGAGTCTTGTACAAAGTGTTTATGTTATAATTGAAAATGTTGAACAGCAAATGTTTTTTCAGTCAGCGGATCATGCAAATTTCGTATGCTAACATCAAAGCGAGATAGCAACTGAGAAGTGACAGAGTGAGAGAGATAGTAAGAGAAAGAGAGATAGACAGCAATGTTTTATGCAACATTTTAATTGCTGCATGTTGCTTTACCTTTTCGGCTTTTATGCAGCTGCACACACAAAATAAGCAACAATTATTTTGTCTAAGTAATTTGAGAAGATTATAAAATTTTTTTGATATATATTAAATAATTGTTAAATATATTTTGTATATTTTTATTTTTATTTTGTTATTTTGTGACTTTGGAATTTAAGCTGTGACTTTTTAAATCTTATATTAAACAAAATGAAATTTATAACAAATATAAAAGCATTTGCCACATTGATGAGCAATAAAGTTTATTTGTCAATTTGAATTTTATTATTTAATGACTTTTTTCTTTGCTTGATTGCCTGCTGCATATAGAATTATATATATATATATATATATATAGTATATAGATATATTTGAAGCTTAAATCAAAGACAAAGTCGCATATTACTTTTTATTATTTTCTGTGTGCTTGTCGCTTGGTTCTGTGCATCATGCAATTCCCTCGGCAACAATGTAATCACCTGGCATACCAAAAAAAAAAACTGTTCTTTCTCTATATTTCTATCACTCTCTCTCTCTGTCTCTCTCTCTCTCTCTTGCTGTTTCACTCTTTTGATTTGTCTCTCTTTCATTACATTCTGTCGTGCTGCTTTGTGCTGAGGATCTCTGCTGATTATTATGCAAAGCGCATGGCGAATAATTTTGAAGCAAATCAAAAAGCAGCATACAAAAAAAAAAGTAAAAAAAAAAATAATAATAAAAAAAAAACAAAAACTGAGAAGCAAAAGTTACAACGTAGCACAGAGCAAAAGCAATGTGCAAAAAAAAACAAGAAGAAAAAAAAAACCTCAAATATTTTACGACTGTCAGCGACAACGTTGAGAATTTGGTCGCATTTGCGTTTGCATTGCTCTCTGACTCTCTCACTCGCTCTCGCTCTCGCTCTTATTTGCCGCCCTCAATCAGAAAACAGACTGACAAAGCCAGCGACTAAGCATCTAAACGACTAAACGAATAACTGAATGACTGACTGAATGACTGGCAGAGTGACTGAATGAATAACTGACTGAATGTCTGAATGTCTGTATGACTGACTGACAATCAAAGTGTTTTTGACGTGATGTTACCGCAAAAGCCGCAAATATGCAGAACACCTCAAGATTAAATGTGCAGCGAGCGGTGTGGCATGGTGTCGAATAAAATGACATAAGATACTTTGCGACGTCAAGTAACAAGCAAATGTATCTTATGAATACGCAGTGTGTGTTGTCGAGAGCAACGTTTATTGTTTCACAGCACAGAGACTGAGACTGAGACTGAGACAGAGTCAGCAGCAGCAACAGCAAAAGCAGAAGCAGCAGCCGTCGTAAGAGGCAGGCAAGCAAGAGCAGCCAGCTAGCAGCAGTAGCAGCAGCAGCAGCACGTGCGTCACACAACCAGTTTTTGGCAGTGACAACAAACAAGAACCACAACAACAACAACAACAACAACAATAACAGCAACAGCATCAGCAACGTCAAGAGCAATGCAAAAAGCCAAATAATCAGAGATGGAAACAACTCAAAATAAAATAAAACAAAAAAAGAAAAAAATGTTTACTTCAAGTTGTCATTAAATAGCTTCAGTTGAGCAAATGTATCTGTCAGATACAAACAAAGTAAATTATTTGTAAGTTCCGAGAACATTTGCATGTGCAGGAAATGCAAGATTCAATTACACTTCTACTGCTAGATATAAATTTATAAAATTCTAAAAACTTTAGAGAAATTTAATATATGCCTAGACATTTTTCTTATAGTTTATTTGTATAAATAAATAATAAAATATAAATAAATAATTTAATTTGAAAAAATTATTATAATAATTTTAAAGAATTTATAGAAATTTAAATTAGTTTTCGGAATATTTTTTAATTTTATTTTTATAAATAAATAAATAATTAATAAAATATAAATAAATAATTTAAATTGAAATAATTATTATAAAATTTTTAAAGAATTTATAGAAATTTAAATTATTTTTTGGAATATTTTTTAATTTTATTTTTATAAATAAATAATTTTAATAGAAAAATTTATACAAATTCGAAAGAATTTATATATTTTAATTTATATTTTTTATATTTTAAATTTATTTATCTAAATTAATTAAATAGTAATAAAATAAAAATAAATAATTAAAATTGAAAGTTCTAAGGAATTTATAAAAATTTAATTTAGACTTTGGAATATTTTTAAATTTATTTTTAAAATATAATAATAAAATATAAATAATTTAGAAAATGTTTTATGAAAGCTTTTAAATAATATTTAAAATTTATAATTTATATATATAAATAAAAAAAATGTATTTAAAAATTGATAAATAAAGAAAAAATATATATGAGATTTATTATAAAACTTATCAAAAATATGAAATATTTCTTGTAATATATATATATATGTATATATAAATAAATTAAATATATTTAAATAATAATAAAATATAAATAAATAATTTCAATAGAAAAATTTATACAAATTCGAAAGAATTCAATAAAATATTAATTTAGATAATGGAATATTTTTTAAATTTATTTATGTAAATTAATAAAATAAAAATAAATAATTCAAATTGAAAATTAAAAAAAGTATATAAAAGTTTAATTTAGATTTTTGAATATTTTGAAAATTTATTTATTTGAACTTATTAAATAATCATAAAATATAAATAAATAATTAATATAAATAATTTAGAAAATGTTTTATGAAAGCTTTTAAATTATATTTAAAATTTATAATTTATATATTTAAATAAAAGAAATGTATTTAAAAATTGATAAATAATGAAAAAATATATATGAAATTTATTATAGAATTTATGAAATATTTCTTGTAATTTATTTATATAAATAAATCAATTATAATTAAATAATAATAAAATATAAATAAATAATTGAAATAGATAATAAATAATTCAGAAAATTATAATACTTAGAATTAATTGAAAATGTACAGCAGCATTTCAGTGATTGCCACTTTAAGCTCTGCGCATCAACATAAACCTTTTTGCTTCAAATCTCTAAAATGCATTTCAATTTCAATGTGAAATGTGAAATGCACAAATTTGTGGCAGCAATATGCAAAATGCGCAGCCAAGTGCAAAATGTGCAATTGAAATTGAGATTCTTATGACGTAGGCTAAGACTTAACTTGTATTTCACATTAATCTAAGTATTAATTATGCTTTAATATTAATTTGGCTGTGCAAGCAAGCAAAAGCTAAAAGCTAAATTAAATATAAATTTCTAATTTTAGTATTAGTTTTAGTTCTAGTTTAATTTATGTTTATATTTCAAATTTTCAATTTAAAATTTTCAATTTCTTATTATTATTATTATGAAGTAGTTTCAGAATTCAATTGAAAATTTCAAGTTGTGATACTTGAAAGCACTTGAGATAGTATCAAAAGCAGAAATGGCAATAGTAAAAACATAAATGCACTTGCTGCGACTACAAAGTGCTTGTTTAGCCATAAAAAAAAACGAAGTGTAAGAGGCAGCAGTAGCATAGATCTGTACAACTCATATATAGAGATAAATTATAATAAAAGACTTGCATTGAATAGGCTGCTCTATGGGCAGCAGAAATATAGACTGGAAACAGTCATCGTCATCGCATATGCGATTTTTACTCTCCGCACTCTACTTCAACACAGGGCAACGTGCCAGCCGAGCACTTGAGAAAATCAAATGGGGGCATTGTGAGGGGAAGTAGCAGTAGTAGAAGCAGCAGCATTAGAAATAGGAATAGCTGACGGGCAGCGGTAATTGAATGAGCTAGTAGTCAAAGCGCTTCGGTCAACGCAAAAACAACTACAACAGCAACAATGTCTAGAAAAAAAAAAACAACAAAATAAATGTATAGAAAATATACAACACTGAACAAATGAACCCTTCAAGCGAATGCTAAAATAAGCAGCAGCAACAGCAACAGCAGCAACAGCCACCACAACAGCAGCAGATCCTGTGCCATAGATGACGTCGACTATGCTGGCAGTTTGCCTATTGCCAAAGCGTAAGAGAGCTGTGAGCAGGGACAAGTAGAATTGTACGGAAATTGTGGCGCTCGCGGCCCGGAAGTGTTGCCAACGTAATCGAAACGTGCTGGCGCTGTGACTCTCTAACCATCAGTCCAGTCTCAATGATTATACATCGTCTGCTGCTGCTGCTGCTGCTGCTGCCATCAATGGCTTTTGGGGCTGTCGACGGTTGCCCATGCTATGGTCAATGAATGAAGCAAGCGATGAAAGATGAGATAACAGAGAGAGAGAGAGACAGATAGATCTCTTTCTTCATATACATAGATATATATGTATATATTTTTTTTGGCATGCGACTATCCTGCATTGGCAGTTGATTTAAATGATTTTGCACATTTGTCGCAGCGGTTGGCCAAGCGCGCATGTCATTAGCTTTTATTAACGCTAATTGTATTTTGTGGCGACAAGAGATTTTTGATGACTTGCTCTCTACTCACAATTAAGTTAATGCGAGCTTGTGTTGTGCTGCTGCTGCTGCTACTGCTGCTACTGTTGCTACTGTTGCTGTTATTCTATTAATTTTGTACTAATTTTCAGGCAATATAGTTGATTTTGTGTTTTGCAAAATTTTGCATGCTCAACTATAGATTTGAAGCTCAATTAGCAAAACACATCACATCATTCTCATGCATAATACAGTAGCAGCTATTAGTTACTTATATATACAACAACACTATGTAGAGTCTCCTTGAATCTAAATGCTAAATATGCGTCCCTCAAGCAATAGCTCGCACTATGGAATTCAGTATTGAAATCAAACTACAGACTTCAGACAACAGACAACAGACAACAGATTCGATTGGCTATTGGCATATGTAAAATTTAGTATGCTTTCAAGCTTGCCCCCCTTCGCCTGTTGTTGCAGCATAACAATAGAAAAACACACATACACAGACAGTAAGACATAGATGTCAATAGACATCACATCAATTGTAGTCGCACACGAGCGCTCAGATAAATAGGCAATAAATGTGCATGAACTGTTTTCGTTTGTCGCCTGTCAAAGTTCAAAAAAAACCAGAAAAAGTATTTTGTACTTTACTTTGCTTTTCGATTTTGAGGGAGACTCTATGTATATGTCAGTGCCTGTGCCTGTGCCTGTGCTACTTATATATACAGTGGCATGTGTAAATATATGCACAGCTCGTGCATAGAGATGAGAACGAACGCATGTTTAATTTATTTTTCAGTGCGATACGAAAACACACACAAAACAAATTGTGCAAAAAAAAAAGAAAAGAATTTTTATTTTGTTTATTTGTTTATTTGATTTATTCACATGCTGCCCGATCATTGTGTGATCATTGTGCGTTGCCTCGTGACACGAGTCAAAACGACAAGCAGCTTGAGCAACAGACGTAGCTCTAGTTATACAGCAGCAGCAGCAGCAGCAGCAGCTAGTTGTAAATATATATACAGCACTGTATATAAAAATATATACGCAATTGTTTGCATATACATATGTAATGTATATATAGGTGTATACGTAATGCATATGTATGTGTATATGTAATGCATATATATGCATATGTATATATAGTGTACTTTGTATATTGTGTATATTTTGTATTTATATCGATGTCGGCAAATTGATTACGTATTCCGCATGTTATATTGTCGCGACAGAATTTAATTTCGTTCTTATGGGAGGGCAACGCATATTACATTCGATCGAGCAACCAATTCGCCTGCTGCTGCCGCCTATCACCTCTGCCCTTACTCTGTCTGTCTGCCTGTATTGAACTGTAACGCATTCAAAGCAATTCTTGTTGTTGTTGTTGTTGTTGCTCTGTGTTTTTTTGGCTCTTCTATCTATCTTTCTATCTATCCATCGGCAACACTCATTGTCTATATGCAACATGTGAAAAATGTTTGCTTGTTTTCATTCATTTCATTCTCGCCACAGCAGAATTCTCTTTCTCTTACTACTACTACTACTATTTGTGTTCTCTCTCTTTCTCTGGTCACTTGTCTGCCATTTGACGTTTGCTTTACATGCATTCTATGTGCGTCTATCTCTCACTCTCTCCCCGTCTCTCTCTTTGTGTATGTTTGAGTCTGTTCTGAGGGCGTTTTGAATAGTTCAGGAAATTAGCAGCAAACAAATTGTTCAAGTGTAGAAGGTCGAAGCTCAAAAACTTGCAACTCAAAAGCAATAAAATCGACAGCTTCAAGACTAAGAGTTGCCAAGAGATATTTACGAATGTTTTTTTTTTTGCTTTTTTGAAGCAGCAGCTTTTAGAAGCACATGAAAGCTTTGTTATACTAACTTTAATATTTGTATTGTTCGTCAAAGTTAATTTGTTATTCGAGAATAATTTTTGTTATAACAAATAAACTTTGCTCACTTCTTTTCTCTCTCGCTCTCTCTCTCTCTGTCTGTCTGTCTTGCACGCTTAAAATAAACTTCACGTATTTATTTTTTTTTTATACACTATTCGCAAGTTTTTTTTGTTTAAATTTAACTTAATTTTCAAGTCAAGTTCATTTGTAGATTGCACAATTCTCATTTGCGTGTTACTTCAATTAACGCATAACTGCTAAAAATTTAAAACTATTTGTAGCTGGCAAATCAGCATCATCATCAGAATCATCATCATCATCAACATTCACTCAGCAACATGATCTGCCATATCATGCGATATATATCGTATTATAGCGTGTAAGATTTTATAGTCGCATTGACAAACAATTTTTGGATTTATATGTCTTACATACGGGAGACGGGGCAGGGGCAGTGGCAGTGGCAGCCTCAGAGCTCAGGCTGATGGAGCTGAGCAGAGTTGAGAGTAAGAAAAGTCAGCTGGCAATTTCCTTGACACTCGCCAATGTGACAGTTACGTTTCCTGGCAAAATCTTTTGGGGTTTTGCCCCTTACACACTCTACCCCTCTCTCTCTCTCTCAGTCTCACTAGCTGTCTCTCTCTCTCTCTCTCTCTGTTGAGTCGACTGCCGTTGACATGCAAAAGCAGCTACGTGACATGGCAACGTGCATGAGTTTTGTTGTTGTTTCTCATATTTGTTGTTGCTGCTGCTGTTGCTGTTGTTGTTGTTGTTATTGTGGTACGTTGTTGCCACAGCGAAACGTGTTACATTTATGTTAACACATTTGTGCACGTTGCGTGCAAGCGAGATAGAGATAATGGCACTTGCAGATACAACCGTACATAATGTCATGCCACAAAATTCTAAAACAGACAACGTTATGTAACACAACTCACACAGAGAGAGAGAGAGAGAGAGAGAGAGACACACACACACACACACACATATACAATTGCAGGGGCTGCTACGCTTCACTTTGACTGACAGCCATTTTGACTTTGAGTGTTGGGCACACCGCCATCTCTTTGCTGTTGCCTCTCCCCCTTTTATATGCCGCAGCATATTCGTCATTTGATCTGCTCATAAAATTATTAGTTTTGCTGCTGCTGCTTTGCTGACTGTTGCTGCTGCTGACTGTTGCTTGCTGCTGCTCAGTGTACGTGTCTGCTGCATTGAATTGCTTTAAAAATATCAACATCATCATATGCACTTGTTGTTGCCAAGCACACACACACACACATACATATATACGAATGCATATATTCATTCACATTCATTCAGTCATTCATTCATTTATTCATTCAAATATTTCTTTGCTTATTTATAACTTTTTTGCCTTTAGAAGCTGTTGCTGCTGTTACTGTTGCTTATTTATTATCGTTATTTGCTGCTTCTTTGTCGCCTTTAACTTTGTTGGTTACAATAACAAAAACAACAGCAGCAGCAGCAACAGCAGCAGCAGCAAACAATTCATTTCGCATATATCGCATAAATATGCAAGTCATGCGCTTAGTTAGACGGCAACAACGTCAAGACGTAGAAACGTCAAACCACGGAAACATTTTGCTGCTAACCTCAGCGCCTCACTATACCAGCTCCCACAATACTCTGCCTGCCTCCCACCACCACCACCATTCAGCCACACCCACAAAAGTAACGCCTTGAAGTCACAGTTACACAGTCACTGTCAGAAACTGCAATCCAGCAATTTCTACTACAATCTCTAACACTAGTGATTCCCAAATGAGTTGACTTCTCTCTCTCTCTCTCTTTCTCTCTCTCTTTCTCTTTCTCTGTGTGTGCCTGAGGTTAGCAAAATTTTGCATGCGAATAGATTTGATGTAGAAATATATATATATTATATATTGAGAAAGTTAGAGTTAGATATGAGTATTGGGCAGAGAGAGTAGAGAGAGAGAGCAGAGAGCAGAGAGCAAAGTGCAAAGAGCATAGTGCATAGAGTAAATATCATAGAGAATTTATACAATGTATGTAACTGTGGGACATCATCTAACTCATACGCAAAAAGTTTGAGATTATATTAGATATATTTGGAGCAATCTGTATGCAAGTCACAGTAGCGGAAATGGATTAGATCGTTAACTTATTGATTACTATGCACAGTTCTATTTACATTCCATGATGCACTCGCTGAAAAAACAAAAACGGTTTTCAACTTCCACAATTGAAAGCAAATGAAATGTAAATATGATTTAATGCTATATACTGCGCTTTTATATCATTTAACAAATTTTATTTTATTTTTATTTATTTTATTATAATTTTATTCAAATTATTTCATATTTAATTTCTTTGTATTTTCTTTAATTTATTAATTTTTATTTTTTTTTTTCATTATTTAATTTATTTTATTTTGCATTTTATTATATTTTCTTTTCATTTACTATTATTTTATTTTATTTAGTTTTTGCTTTCTTTATTTTATTAAATATTTTATTATAAATTTTTTATTTATTATTATTATTTTATTTAATTTAGTTTTTGCTTTCTTTATTTTATTAAATATTTTATTATAATTTTTTTTATTTATTATTATTATTTTATTTTATTTAGTTTTTGCTTTCTTTATTTTATTAAATATTTTATTATAATTTTTTTTATTTATTATTATTATTTTATTTTATTTAGTTTTTGTTTCTTTATTTTATTAAATATTTTATTATATTTTTTTTTATTTATTATTATTATTATTTTATTTTATTTAGTTTTTGCTTTCTTTATTTTATTAAATTTTTTAATATAGAATATTTTATTTACTTATTTTTTATGTTGTGATATTTATTTAATTTTTATTTGATTTATTTAATATTTATTATATTTATTTATTTATTTATTTTTATATATCTTATTTTCTTTTAGTTTTATTATATTTTATTATTTTTTTAATTATTATTTTATTTTATTTAGTTTTGCTTTCTTTATTTTAATTAACATTTTATTAAATTTTTTTTTTATATTATTTTATTTACTTATTTTTATTTATCTTGTTTATATTTTCTTATATATTTTACTTAATTTTTTTATTTATTTTATTTATTAATATAATTGAATTTATTTACTTTTTTTAATTTTAAATTCATTTTAATTTTTTTGTAACATATTTTATTTATTTTTATTTTATTTATATTTCATTTTATTATCTAAAATTTTGTTAAAAATTATTATTATTCCATTTTAATTTAAGATTTTATAAAATTTTCTTTGCGAAAATTGTATCTGCTTTCAAGTGTTGCTAAACATACGTTTCGATTCAAAGGAATCGCTGCCTGTAAATTTTCAAATTTGTTTCTCATTATTTTTTTTTTTTTTTTGCTTTTGATAAGCCGCAAATTCTGCCGCTGTCTAAGCTCGCAAAGCAACAGTTTGGCAACAACAACAAGAACAACAACAACAAAATAACGCTGAGAGCAAGTGTATACCAAAACAAACAATAGACTTTTTCTTTCTCCCTTACTCTCTCTCTCTCTTTCTCTGTGTCTTTCTCGCTCACACTTTCATATCCTTTCGAATGCAAAGTGCAAATCCCCTGACAAAGCTAAAATTTAATTAGCAGCCAGCAAGTGGCGTTTGCAAATGAAATTACACACAAAAACGAGGCGCCGCCTGCGATGCATGCAACCAATTCTTCCCAAAAAAAAAACCAAACGCTCACGCCCACGCACACACATTGTACTCTTGTTTATGTGTGTGTGTGAGTCTATGGTATGTTTCTGTATGTTGATTCCAATGGTTCCCCTTAGCATTAAAATCCAGCCCCAGCTTCACACACTGGCTTAACATTTTGCCACTTGGCAGCGCGCGAGACTAAGCAAAAAACAAAAAAAAAGAGAAAAAAGTACAACGGAAATAAAATACACGACAACAACACACAGACACATCACACACACACATACGAGAGGCAACACGACATGTTGTACGTTGTTGTTGTTGTTGTTGTTTTTGGCCTGCCTCTGCCCTCACTTTTTGTTTTGTAATCCTCGCGAGCTTTACAATAAACACGAAAATATAATTTGCAACGTTTCGAGGCAGGCGACGCGCTTCCGTTGACTGTGTGCAGGGCAAAGGTTGGGGCTATGGCAACT